>PVJN01029779.1:0-14696 GCA_004026805.1 Lasiurus borealis
ACCTATGGATGAGATCAATGGGAGGGAGCTAAGGGCAGAGGGAGGGTGGGAGCTGGGTGGAGGGGTGCTATGGAGGGGAAAAAAAGAGAAACAAATGTAATAATCTGAATAATAAAGATTTAATTAAAATAAAATAAAAAATAAAAAGAGTTGATTATGCAAAGTAAATGTCAGTATGTAGACATTTTAATTGACTATTAAAAATATTTCTATTTTTATTAACTACTAGAAGCCCAGTGTATGAAGATTCATGCACTGGAGGGGGTTACTCAGCCCAGCTTGCTCGCTCTCACAGTCTGGAAGCCCTCAAGGGTGGTAGGTGACCCAGTGACTAGGGAAAGACGATGCCTCATCACACCTCTGCTGTTGCCACTGCCAGCAGCACAAGCCTCAGCTGGACCTGGTTACCTGAACCTCAGGCTGACCCTGTGCAGCTAAGGGGCTGAGGGGCTGAGGGGACTGGGGGACTCTGGAGGCAGGCGCTTGGAACAGCTTGGCCTGCCTGAGGGTAGGCCTGGCCTTGCCACATGCTTGCCACTCCAGTGGAACTGAGGGGACTGGAAGCTGCCATCTTGTGGCTGTGGGTGTCTCTATCTTTGAGGGCAGGGCAGTCAATTAACATATTACCTCCTTATTGGGTGCCACCAACTTTGAGGGTAGGGCAGTCAATTTTTTGTGATGGCGTTAAGGTCAATTAGCATATTCCCTCTTTATTAGATAGGATTTTGTAGTAACTAGACTAAAGAGCCACTAGAACATAATAGACATTCAGAGCTTCCACTTTGCATTAGCAGTACATAATCTAGATACTTTATTAGGGTTTAACCAGTCAGAGCCTGTGTAATATTTTAAGAGACAATTAGGGATTTATTGAAAGATTAGACTATGTATACATACACACACACACACACACACACACACACACACAGACATCTTATATAATAAGAGCTTAATATGCAAAATGTCCTCACAACTGGGAGTTCTACCATATGCTATGACATGCATATGGAACATGGTGGGTGTTGGCAATACAGCACTGGCAGCAGGCAGCAGTGGAGTTGCTGCCAGCCCCAATGGGGCTCGATGAGAGTGGGAACACAGTGGAATGGTGGCACAGGTGAGCCGGTATTGCCAGGGTAAAGCAGACGCAAGTGGGACCTGATCACACTGCCAATCAGCCCACAGAAGGCAACCAGCGGCAGCGATGGGGGGTGGGGCCACCGCCCAGCTCTCAGGCACTGATAGAGCTCAGCAAGAGCTAGATGACTCCGCAGAGGGGGGGACATGGGGGACCAGGGGTCCAGGTGCTGCCCAGGACCCAGAGGTCAGCTGGTACCTGCACCTCCATGCAAGATGCTCAGACTTTGATCACTAGCCTGGCCTAGGGACCACATCTGTGCACGAATTTCATGCACTGGCCTCTATTACCCTATCTAAAGAGTGATATACAAATTGACCATCACTCTAGTACACAAGATGGCTGTCCCCATGTGGTCAAAGATGGCTGTCCTCAGGTGATCACAAGATGCTGCCACAAGATGGCCAGCCAGGGAGGGCAGTTAGGGGTCATCAGGCTTGCAGGGGATGGCAGTTGGGAGGGACCAGGCCTGCAGGGGAGGACAGTTGGGGAAAACTGTGCCTGCAGGGGAGGACAGTTGGGGAGAACCAAGACTGCAGGAGAGGGCAGTTGGGGGTGACCAAGCCCCAAAGAAGGACAGGCTTGCAGGAAAGGGCAGTTAGGAGTGACCAGGTTGGTAAGGTAGGGCTAGCAGCAGAAGGGAGTTAGGGGTGACCAGGCCTGCAGTTAGAGGTGACCAGGCTGATAGGGGAGGGCTTTTAGGGACAACCAGGCTGGCAGGAGAGGGCTACTAAGGGTAATCAGGCTGGCAGGTGAGTGGTTAGGGGTTGATCAGGCTGGCAGGTGAGTGGTTAAGGGTTGATCAGGCTGGCAGGCAGAAGTCGTAAGGGGCAATCAGGCAGGCAGGCAAGTGAGTGGGTGGAACCAGCAGTCCTCCTGGATTGTGAGAGGGATGTCTGATTTCCCAGATTAAAGAAGGTGCAGGCTGGGCTGATGGACACACACCCCCATGCATGAATTTTGTGCACCTGGCCTCCAGTATCCTATATAATAAAAACCTAATATGCTAAGTGTACAGTCATCTAGTTGTCCATTCAACCAATCAAAGTGTAATGTGCTAAAGCCACTCAACTGCTCACTATGGCGTGCACTTATCACCGGGGGGTGGGTGGGGGGGGGCAGGCAGCAACCAGTCGTAGGTTGCTGCTGGGGTCTGGCCAATCAGGACTGAGTGACACAGGCCAAAAATGCCCTGGAGCCCTCCTGTGGCCCCTCCTTGGCTATATAACCTCCTGCATCCCTCTCTAGCTCTGACTGTGCACTGGTAGGGTCCCTCATTCCAGCCTGCACCCTTTTGCAATCCAAGATCTCTCAGGGATGTCAGAGAGCCAGTTTCAGCCCAATCCCATAGGCTAGGTCAAGGAACCCCACTGGTGCACAAATCCATGCACCAGGCCTCTAAATACACACACACACACACACACACACACACACACACACACACACACTCACACACATATACTAGAGGCCTGGTGCATGAATTTGTGCACTGGTAGGGTCTGACTGATCTGGCTCCAATCAGGGCAGATCGGGGATGGGTCTATCAGGAGGAGAAGATTGTGGGAAGTTCACTGGCTGGCCTGCCCCACTCAGGGCCCAATCAGAGCCAGGCCAGCTGGAGAAAGAGACCATGGAAGATTGGCTAGCAGGCCCCACTCCAATTGGGGTTGGTGGACAGATTGGGGGTGGGATTAGCCATGGGGAGGGGCTTTGGGCAGTGAGCCAGCCAGCTTCACCCCTGGTCCTGCCCCTGATCATGGTAGGGTGTGCTGATCTGGGGTGAGGCCAGGTGAGGTGAGGGGCTGCAGAATATTGGTAAGCCGGCTACACCCCCTATTAGGGTGGGAAGGTTACCAGGGGCACGGCCAGGTTGGGGAAGGGGCTTAGGAATGATCAGCATGGTGGAAGCCCATAGGGAACATGGCCAGCCAGGGGGAGGGGCTGCAAGAGGTTGGCCATCCATCTCTGATGTCTATGGGAATGAGGGGCTGCAATCGGGGGTGGAATGAGGGGGAAAGGGTGTGGGCCTATTGTGGTTGGGTGGGCTGATTGGCAGAGATGTCTGGGGAGGGAGGGAGAAAGGGAGGATGGCTTTGGCAATCTGGTCCTGCTCTTGATTGGGGTAGGAGAGTCTGATCAGGAGCAGGCCTGTGGGAGAGGGGCCAGGATGTTGACCAGATAGCTCTTCCCCCTTACTGGCTGGTTCACTGGCTACAGTGGGTGTCATAGTGACCAGTTGCTAGGTCTTTATAGCCACAATGGTATTATGGTCTCTGGCTTTATATATATACTAGAGTCCCAGTGCATGAAAGGCTGGGGATGTCCTTCAGCCCAGCCTGCTCCCTCTCCAATCTGGGACCTCTTGAGGGATGTCCAACTGCCCATTTATGCTTTATCCAGATGGGATTGGGCCTAAACGGACAGTCGGACATCCCTCTTACAATCCAGGACTGCTTGATCCTAACTGCTCCTCTGCCAGCCTGTTTGCCCCTAATTGCTGTCCACTGTGCGCCTGGTCACCCCTAACTGCCCTCTCCTGCAGGCCTGGTCACCCCTAACTGCCCTCTTTTTCAATCCTATTCCCTGCCAATTTCCCTCCCCTGCTGTCCATCTTGAGGTGGCCATCTTGTGTCCACATAAGGGCAGAATCTTTTGACCATATGGGGGCAGTCATCTTGTATGTTGGAGTTATGGTCAATCTGCATATTACTCTTTTATTAGATAGGATAGAGGCCTGCTGCATGGGTGGGAGCCGGCTGGTTTGCCCTGAAGGGTGTCCTGCATTAGGGTAGGGGTTCTCTTGAGTTGTGGGGCAGCCTAGGCAAGGGGCCTGTGGTGGTTTTAAGGCTGGCTATGCCCCCTGGTGACCCTGGTGTCTGGGATTTATTTATCTTCTACAGTTGAAACTCTGTAGCCTGGAATGGAGCCATGCCTTCCTCTCCCACAGTCATTGAAACTTTGTTGGTTAAGTGGAGGCCAGAGTATGCAGAAAGCTTGGCTTCCTCCATTGCCAGGGGCAACCCCAGCCTCCCTCCTGCTCTCTGTGGCCATAGCCATCTTGGTTGGGTTAATTTGAATACTCAATCTGATTGGCTGAGGGGTGTGGCTGGTGGGTGTGGCTGGTGGGTGTAGCAGAAGTATAGTCAATTTGCATATTACTCTTTTATTAGATAGGATAATATATACACACAAAATAGTCAAATCTTTTAAAAGTATCTTTATGATACTTTTTTCTGAAATTCAGTTCAGAGTCTGAAGAATTCAATGAGTACATTCCTCAAAAACAAAGCTTTTTGTCAAACTACTGTTAAAAATGAGCATATACATTTTATGAAATGTTACTGAACACACTGACAGATGTGAATGACAACCTTATTTGCTCACAATGATCAATGATTCCTGCATAGTATTGACATTTTATCAAAAAGGTTAAAAAATTTAGTTTATTTTCTGTCCTCAACCTTCCCTTTCTGAGCCCTTTCATTCTATGGGATATAACATTTTCTTAGCAGGTATCTGGGAAAGATCTTGGTTTTCTTCACTTCTCCCATTGATACAGATAGTAATTGATCAGATGGTAGGCAATGATTACAGTTGCATTTGAACAGTGAAATATGTTTTAAAATAAATTTCCATAAGATAATGTGCTTGGTAAGCTTTTCATCTCTAATTTCTGAGTGAGAGTAATTGTTCCTTGACCCTTGATGAACCTTGAAATCTCAAACCTAGTCAGCTTTCTCATTTGTTTCCTTAGTTAGCAACTCCATTCATTCCAGCTCTCTGATTTTAAACCCCAGCTCTAGAAACCAACTCTGTAAATGTGAATCTAAGCTATAATTCCATTCTTCTTACTTTCAACTGTAAAATAAGGAACATTAAAGAGTGCACAGATAGAGGTCAGGTACTAACAGAGAGAGGCAAACTCTATGGGTGCAAATATAGTGAAGTGGGAATAAATGGTTCTAGGAATCCATGAAAGTTATCTTTTGGTTGACTAAATGTTCTCAGGGAAGTAGAAACTGAAACAAAAATGACTTCTGGGGAGGTTGTTAGATGTATAAGAAGAGACAGAAGAAGATGTAAAAAACATTATCTAAGTGACTTAGAAAATGAGTGGATGGGAACAGATATAGAAGTCAGCACTCCTTATCCCAGAATTTTGCATCTGCAGATTCAACCAGTCATAGATCTAAAATATTTTTAAAAAAAGAAAAACTTTCAGATTGTTGCTGAATGTGTAGTTAAGCCTACAGTGGTTGCATCTGTCCTGAATATTGAGCATGAAGTTAAAACTTACATAATTTTTTCAGTTATCATATTTCATATCATCAAGCAAGCTGAATTGTTAACCAGACTGCTGGGGGAATAAAATCCTTTGTTCAATATAATTTTCTTACTAGTTAGACAAGATCTTTGCTGTTGTAAATCTTAATCTTCCTTTGATAATTCAGCTTTCATAGCCCGATATGGATGATTCATGGAACTTTTGTTAAATGCAGCTGTGCATATAATTTAAGAACTATGAGGGAGATTTTGGTCAGGTGTTCATAGCAATCTTATGATACTATGTCACTGGATATATGTCCTAGGTATTAATTTATTACTTTTAAATGTAATTTTGAGTTGAGGTTTTGCTAACCATTTCACCTTCAAAGTTTAAAGATAATTCATTTTTCTGATAAAAAATTTTGTCTTTGTTACAAAAGTTTAATTTTTTTCTTCTCTTTCAGTATGATTTCACTTTTGAAGTCTGATAAACTTGAGTTTACTGTGGTTTCTTTCTGTTGTGAACTATGAAATATACAGCACTTTAGTGAACTTTTCAAAGCATGGAAACAAAAACACTAATTGTAAATTGTAAAAATGAGTGTGATAATTTAAAAAATTATATCAATACAATTTCTTATCAATGTTAACTTTTTTTATGATTGAACATCTAATGATCTATACCCAATACTAATGTATATGAGTTTTTTGCCCCTACCAAGCAATGCTTTTATGCCAACTTGGCGGGGGGAGGGTCCTACAATTCAACTTCATTTTACAATAAAAATTGACCACAAATTATCAGATCCCACCTACTTCAGATGATAATCACAAGTC
Source organism: Lasiurus borealis (assembly GCA_004026805.1). Classification (NCBI taxonomy): domain Eukaryota; kingdom Metazoa; phylum Chordata; class Mammalia; order Chiroptera; family Vespertilionidae; genus Lasiurus; species Lasiurus borealis. The sequence continues at coordinate 6,242 of PVJN01029779.1, forward strand.
TGGTTGTTACATATGCTTTTTAAAAATTTGCTATAAATTAAAACCTCCCAAGATTTCCTCTGTGGTTTTGATTAATATGCTAGTGCAGCTCACAGAACTCAGGAAACCAATTTATTCAATAGATTATGGGTTTATGAAAAAGGTTACAAATTAACAGCCGGATGAAGAAATTCAGAGAGCAAGGCATAGGAAAGGGCACTGAACATCAATGCATTACGAGTATGCTACTACTCTCCCCAGATTGCCACATGTTCAGCTATACAGCAGCTCACCAACACACACTTCTTTTTGGGGTTTTATGGAAGCTTCATTATAGAGGCATGACTGATTAAATCATTGGCCGCTGGTGATTTATTTGGCCACCAACCCCTTTCACTCCCCAGAAGTCACAGGGTAGGACTGAAAGTTTTATTTTTTCTGTTCTTGGTTGGTTTTCCTGGAAACCAGCCTTGCACCATTTTTAAGGGATTTCTAAAAGTCAACTCACTGATAAACCCAGGTGTGGTTGAAAGGCACTTATGAATAACAAGACACTCATTTCACATTTATAGCTCTGAAGTGATTTTAAGAATTGAGAAAGAGGCCAAATATTGTAACAAATGATTTTCCCATTGCTCTTATTGCTCAAATAATTCCAAGGTTTGTGATAGCTGTGAGCCAGAACTGTGGGAAAGGACCAAATTATAAATTTATTATAAATTACAATATCACACCATGTAAATAAAAACCAGGTGGCGATTATAAGATATTAATTAGTAAGATGATAAAAGAAAAGTTGACTAGCAGTCCTTCAACCATTGAGACATTATTTTGTAAGAAATAAAATGAACCAACACTATTCTCAATCCTACACAAACTAAGGAGACCAGGAGAAAGTATTCCCACAAGAATGAAGACTATTCTGTGCACTCAGAAGGAAAAGAAAAATAGGAGAGATGAATGGTTTTATCTCCTTTTACTAGCAAGAACATTTAAAGAGCTTAAGGGCATATGAAATAGAGTTCCAATGGACTTAAGTGCTAGGAAATTTTTGTCAGTGTGTTTTATTTTGTCTATGGTAAATCTGGGGATGAAAAAATTGCTTTGATAATTCATTAGGTTCTTACTAAGTGAAACTATATTCTAAATTTTATAGATAACCTATACTTTTGCATTAATAGTTATGATTGAAGACACATGATCTCCTTAAGTAACTTGAGTGTGAAATGTTGTAGTAGTGTTGTACCATGATTACAAAGCAATCACTTAAAAGTGAAAATAAGAGTATAGGTTATTAACACCTCATTTTTTGTATTGTGCCTGCAAAATTAAGCCTATCTTTTAAGGACAAATTAAAGTTGGTTGTATATATGGAGTATAAATTGGTAGTATCTATATCCTATTATAATTATTTAAAGAACTAGAGGCCAAGTTCATGAAATTTGTTCATGCGGGGAGAGGGTCCTCAGCCCAACCTGCACCCTCTCTAATCTGGGACCCCAGCTGGATCAGGCCTAAATGGGCAGTCAGACAGCCCTCTCACAATCCAGGACAGTTTGATCCCAACTGCTCGCCTGCCTGTATTCCTGATCACCCCCTAACCACTCCCCTGCCAGCTTGATTAATGCCTAATGGCTCCTCTGCCAGCCTGCTTGCCCCTAACTGTCCTCCCCTGCAGGCCCAGTAACCCCCAACTTCTCTCTTCTGCTGGCCTGGTTGCCCGTAACTCCCCTCCACTGCAGGCTTGATCACCCCCAACTGCTGGCCTGATCACTCACATCTGCCCTCCCTTGCAGACCTGGTCCCTGCCAACTGCCCTCCCCTGCTGGACATCTTATGATGGCCATATTGTGTCCACATGAGGGCAGTCATCTTTGGCACAAGGGGAAAGCCATCTTGTGTATTGGAGTGACAGGCAATTTGTATACTATTCTTTTATTAGATAAGATTAGATAGGATAGAGGATGGTAAATAGGTAGTGGCCAGCTGGTTTGCACTGAAAGATGTCCTGGATCAGGGTGGGGATTCCCTTGGGGCGTGGGGCAACCTGATGAGAAGCCTGTAGTGTTTGCAGGCAACCCAAGCGTAGGCCCTGGTATCTGGGATTTATTTATCTTCTATAATTGAAACCTTGTAGCCTTGAGTGCAGCCAAGCCTCCTGCTTGCTCCGTGGTCACAGTTATTTTTGTTGGGATTTATTTATCTTCTACAACTGAAACTTTGTAGCCTTCAGTGGAGGCCTGGGCCCGCTAGAAAGCTTGGCTTCCTCCATCACCAAGGCAACTCAAGCCTCCTGCTTTCTCCAGCTCCATGATTGCCGCCATTTGAGATTTATTTATCTTCTATATTTGAAACTTTGTAGCCTTGAGTATAGGCCTGGGCCTGCCAGGACAGGCAGAAATCTTGGTTTCCTCCATTGCTGAGAAACCTAAACCTCCTGCTCCCTCCATGGCCACAGCCATCTTGGTTGCGTTAATTTGCATACTCACTTCTGATTGACTGATGGTCATGGCTTGTGGATATAGCAGAAGTGTGGTCAATTTACATATTACTCTTTTATTAGATAGGATAATATTTAATTCACACTTCAAATTCCTGTTACAAATTAGCCGTATACTATGCAGTTATTCAGAAGTGTCAAAATTATTATCTTTAATTATTAAATAGGCCTTTGGATCATTAGAATAAAATGATCCTATCATCCAAACTTGATAATTAAAAACATATTTTGGTCACTTTAATCCTTTGATAATTCAGCAGTTATAATAAGAGCAATATATGCAGACTACTATTGCTACCCAAGCACATTTTTTTTCTATCACGCACTTTATAAATGCGAAGGGAGCAGAGTAAGCCACCCCAAAATGTACCACTTTGGCATGTAGATTATTTTGAAATGAAGGCAATAAAGACCCTGCAGACTCAAGAAGAGCTTTTACCTCTCTCTTAATGACCTAAAAAAAATTAGGTAGGGAAACTGGCCCAGAAAGACAGCTTTTGCTAGAGATAACTTTTTCATATAAAATATTTATTCATATGGCAGATCAAACATCCTAATATCAAATATCTGTTCTTATCTTCTCTAATACGCCCTCCTTCCTGTTGAAGCCTGACCCCCTATTCATTTCTTAGCTCAGGATGGCATACAAGTCTGAATTTCCAACTTGCCTTTGAGTCTCATGTCTTTGAAGGTCCCATATGAATGAAATTAAATTTGTTTTTCTCCTGTTAACCTGTCTATGCTAATTTAACTGCTAGGCCAGCCAAAAAACCTAGAAAGGAAGAAAGGAAAATTTTTTTCTACCCCTATGAAAGTTAACTATGACAAATGCTTCTGACTAGCATAACAATCATGTACACTTCTCCAGGGATAAATTAAATATGCCAAATGAAAGCATTTAAGGGTCACAATAATAAATGTTATTTCAGGCATGTCTTATTCTATATTTAGGTATCATTTTTCTTACAGAAAAAAAAATACCTTGGATGTCTAGTAATAAAAATAAAAATATTTGGAGGAATTATTAGTTTATACATAAGCCATGAATGTGAATTAAGAGCACAAAACCTCTACATTTAATACCGTCTTTAAGAAAAAAATGTCAATATATAGGAGTGGGTAGTAGGGTGCCAGTATAAGACTAATCCAATGACCTAGTAACAAGAGGACCTTTGGTACTAAAAAAAAAACTAATTAGCCACTTGCACCATGAAAACCATCATTGCTGACATCAGTTTTTATTCACAAAGGCAGTTGGTAAAGATAGAGTAATGTAGTATCCCACATGTGTTTAAACCAGAGATTTACCAAATAGCACTTAAAGCCAACTTGGAAGACACCATATAGAGGTTAAAAGATGTGGCCTTCTTCTGGAGAAGCTTCTATTGAAATAGGCAGTTCTAACTCCTCTCTGGAGATAAATTTACTATTTGGGTTTTAGGATAGTTTACTCTTAAATCTTTGGAAATTATACACATCCTTGAGAGAGCAGAAACTATCCTTCTTGGTCTATTCTAGATTTCATATTGTACAGTTCAAATGCCAAATAGGTTTACCCTTATGACTTAACACAAGTTAGCTAATGTTTCAATATCAAAACTTGGTATAACTTTTGACAGGTAGAGATGTTCTCAGTTAGGAAAATGCTTTCAAAGTTGGTGACTGGCACTATATAGTATATAAACTAACAATGATGGTATGTAGACTTTCATTGAATAACCTTACTTTATAAATACACTTAGGTGAAAATCAACATTGAGTAATTATTTTTAATGATATGTTATTACACAAAAAGAGAAAAGTGTCCATTATGGACAAGAAAAAGGAATATAAATTTCTCTCATAATAAGATTCAGATTTTAAAAGACAATTTAAAATTATTCATTTTTTTAATTTTCAAGAAGCTATTGAAGATCTTCGAAAAAGCATCTACTAGTAGATAATTTAATAAATAGGAAAATAAAATTATGTATGCATAATTAAGTAGTGATCAAACTTGTAGATTGTGGCTAAGAAAAATGGTGGCAGAATATACAGACATGTTCTGAGCCTTCCCTGAGCAGGCAGAGAGAAGAGTTAAGGGTAACATGGAAGTGTTTGTTGGCGAGTTAAGGGACAGATACCCTGTTTCCCCGAAAGTAAGACATCCCTTGAAAATAAGACCTACTTCCAGTTTTGCCTTTCACTGTAATATAAGGCACCCCCCCCGAAAATAAGACCTCCCCGATAATAAGGCCTCCCTTGAACATAAGGCCTCCTCAGAATATAAGGCCCCCAAAGCTACCATAAGGCATCTGACTCCTGATTTAAAGAGACTTCGTAATGCCTGAACAGCTCCGGCTGCACTGCAGCCAATCAGTAAGCTGGTTTGTGATGACAACTACTACCATACCATATACAGGTAATAAATTTCCTTTTTTTTTTTTTTTTGTTCAACAATAAATGTGTACTGTACTCTTCTTCATGAAGAATCCCCTGAAAATAAGACCTAGCGCATCTTTGGGAGTAAAAATTAATATAAGACACTGTCTTATTTTTGGAGAAACAGAGTATACTCCAGGTGTAGGACTGCTGGATGGGGCTACCCTGACCATGCATTCCCCACTGCTGCTGGGTTTTTTCTCCCAAAGCCACCAGCTAGGATGCAGAGACCATGCCATCTTGAAGGGGAAAGTAAAGATTTACGGAAGCCAGAAAATCTTTAGCTGTGGAACCCACCAAACAGCTGCGAGCCCCAGAACACTGATCCCCAATTGGCGCAAACATTCAGATTCAGAGGAGCTCTATATGCCACACAGAAAGGTTAGATATCACCTGGGATAAAATGAGGTCTCTGGTCCCATAGGACAGAGAAATACATGCACTATGGGAGCTGGAGGACTGGGGGTACTCTGCTCCTAGAGAAATCCATGGCTGTTGGGCATGGAGTGATGTGAGAATGTGGAAGGAGATCCTCTGCTAAGAGGGTATCTCTAGAAAGCACCCCATTTTAGAAGGAAACAGCCTGGGAGTTCTTAAAGTGTGCTGGTTGTTTGGACAGGATCAGGGAAGAGGGACTGGGCAACAGACTTGTGCTCTTTCCTCTTCAGATCCTTGCTTCTGATTGCTAAGCCCAATACATAGGATCACCCAAATGGGACACCCTGGGAGACTGCAGGGGAAAGTGTTTTTCTGGAACCTGGGGATCGGAGAAGGGAGTGACCATCAGAGAACCAGCCCTGGGGCAGCCCAATCTCACAAACCAGTATTGAGTACCACAAGGAAAGCAGGATTTAAGCACAGGCTAGAGAGGACCTCCATGATTCCAATCTGTGTATTTACTAACCCTTCCCTGAGGTTTGTGTATGTTGGATATTGTGGTGTTTTAGATCACTGAGTGTACAGAAGAGAGAATTCAAACAAAATATTGCTGTTCTTCAGTTTTGTTTGTGGAATTTGAAAATACTCAAATTTAAAATAAATTACTGGACTGTGGAAATAAAAAAAAAAAAATTTCTGCCACGAGCCCTGCCGGCCCCTGCACCAGCTGGCCACCGACTCCAGCTTTTCTGTGGATCAGCCTGGGGGCACATTGGACCTGACCCTGATCCGCGCCCGCCTCCAGGAGAAGCTGTCGCCCTCCTACAGCTCCCCTCAAGAGTTTGCCCAGGACGTGGGCCGAATGTTCAAGCAGTTCAACAAGCTGACAGAGGACAAGGCGGACGTGCAGTCCATCATCGGCCTGCAGCGCTTCTTTGAGACTCGGATGAACGAGGCCTTTGGTGACACCAAGTTCTCTGCTGTGCTGGTGGAGCCCCCGCCGCTGAGCCTGCCTGGTGCCGGCCTGAGCGCCCAGGAGCTGTCCAGTGGCCCTGGTGATGGCCCCTGAGCCAGCTCAGCCTGATTGTGTCCTGTCAGCCCTGCCCTTCCCCTCTGGTGGTCTGGCTCCCACTCCTCGGTAGCCCCATTCCCCGGCCCCTCACAATAAGGTTTTTACTTCTGTGGATTTAATAAAAACTTCACAAGTTCAAAAAAAAAACAAAAAAAACAAAACAAAAAAAAAACACTGCCATCCAAGGGCTGACTCACAAATTGACTCTTATGTAATAACAAAAGAATAAAGAGATTAAGACATGCCACCGGCTTAAAAACCAGGACTGGCTTACAACACTGAGCACCAGTGGAATGCAGGGAACTGCAATACTGTCCCGACTGGGAAAGAAGCATGCTAAACAGAGGAAGTGAATGACCTTTACTATTGCCCATTCTATATTTTTATTTTTTAATTTTTAATTATTTCTTTTACTTAAGAAACTTTATTTTTCTTTTTCCGCACTTGATTTTACCTTTTAATTATTACATTTTTATTTTCAATCAGTATTATTACGGCTACTATTTTACCTTTTTTGAAAAAAAGGTGTCATATTATTTTCTCTTTATTTTACTTAGGAATTACAGTTCTATGTTCTATTTTCATCTTTCATTTTACTCTATCTCAACTCTACCTTCATGCCATCACTCTCTTCCTTTTCCCCTTTCATTGTCCTGTTTCTTTTACCCTTTTCCTACGTTAGATTTTCCCTATTCTTTCTTTTTAACCCTTGTTAACATTTCAACCCACTTATATATCTAATTTCCAATCCCCTGCTCCAAGTCCATACATACCTCTCTCTTCTCTGTCTTCCCTATCCAAAACATTTTTTTTCTCTCTGTCCTTTTGTTACTTGCTTGAATATTGATTATATCAATTTTTATACATTTTTGTGAGATTGTTTTGCTTATACTTATTTTTTTTATTTTTGTTTGCTTTGTATTTGTTTTTTTATTTCTGTTTTCTATTGCCTCCCTTGATATTAGTTGTTATTTGTAGTTTGAATTAATCTCCAGATACTTGTTGCTTGCATTTGTTCGTATTAGTGGCTGTTCTATTGTGGTTTCCCCTCAAATATATAATTTGTTCTCCTTCATTTTTTTAATTATCTTTTTTTTCTCTCTTATTTAATTTATTTTTCTCCCTTATCCCAATTTCATTTTGCTACTCTTTTCATTTATTTTTCTTCTTCTTTTTTTTAATTCTCTCTTATCCCCTAATTTGCCTCTCACTGGTGGTCAACTTTATTTGTGGCTATTAATATTGTGAATTTTCTTGTGTGTTTTACCTGGTTCTGATGTATTTTGTGCCTTTAAATCAACACAGGAGAGAGAGAAATACATAACCTTACTCCTGGAGAAGAGATAACAGGGACAGACAAGGAAACAGCCTGCATGTGAAAGAAAAGCAGGCATCACCACCAAAGGGAGTAAACAAAATGGAGACAAGCAACCTACCAGAGAAAGAATTTAGAGAAATGGGCATAATGTTACTGAAAGAAATGGAAGACAAATTCAATAATATGAGGAAGAACCAAGAGGAAATGAAGAAGAACCAAGAAGAAATGAAAAAGTACATTGCTGCTGTAAGGAACTCAATACTAAGCATCAAAAGTAGGCTAGAAGAAGCAAAGGAACACATCAGTGAAACAGAGGACAAGGTAGGAAAAAATACCCAAGTAGAGCAGTCTCTGGAAAAACCAATTAAAAAGCAAGATGAGAGCCTAAGGGAACTTTGGGACAATATGAAAGAAAACAACATCCACATTATAGGGGTACCAGGAAGAGAGGAAACAGAGCAAGGAATACAAAACCAGTTTGAAAAATAATGACAGAAAACTTCCTTAATATAGGGAAGAAAAAACTCACACAATTCCAAGAAGCTCACAGAGTCCCAAGTAAAATAAATCTCAAAAGACCAACACCAAGGCACAATATAATTAAACTGGCAAATACCAGAAACAAAGTAAGAATCTTAAAAGTGGCCAGACAGAAACAGAAAGTTACCTATAAAGGAACCCCCATCAGTCTAGAAACTGATTTCTCAACAGAAACTCATCAAGCCAGAAAGGAATGGAATAAAATATACAAAGTCATACAAAGTAAGGGTCTCAATGCAAGAATATT
>PVJN01029779.1:14796-26176 GCA_004026805.1 Lasiurus borealis
TGTTTCTAACACTCTATCCCTCTCCCTTCCTCTCTTTGAAAAATCAATAAAACATATTGGAGGAGGAGGAGGAGAAGAAGAAGAAGAAGAAGAAGAAGAAGAAGAAGAAGAAGAAGAAGAAGAAGAAGAAGAAGAAGAAGAGGAAGAAGAAAAGGAAGGAGGAGAAGAAAAGGGAGGAGGAGGAGGAGAGAAAGAAAGAAAGAAAGAAAGAAAGAAAGAAAGAAAGAAAGAAAGAAAGAAAGAAAGAAAGAAAGAAAGAAAGAAAAGAAACAGGAAGTGAAGAAGGAACTCAAGGGTAAAGAATAAAAATGGTGACAAATATCTATCAATAATAGCTTAAATTGGAAATGGATTAAATGTTCCATTCCAACAGACATAGGGTAATGTATTGGATAAGAAAACATGAACCATATATCTGCTGTCCACAAGAAACTCACCTCAAACACACACACACACACACACACACACACACACACACTGAGGGTCAAGGGATAGAAAATGGAAATGAAAAAAAGCTGGGGTAGCAATACTTATATCTGACTAATCTGATTTCAAAGTGAAGGACAAAACAAGATATAAGGAAGGCCACTTTGTAATACTGAGAGGGAGCAATCCAACAAGATTAAATAACACTGGTAAACATATATGCACCCAAAAGAGAAACACCTAAATACATAAAAAAGCTCCTGGAGGAGAGCAAGGGAGAGAGTGACAGGAATACAATCATAGTAGGAGACTTTAATACTCACCACTGTCATATTGGACAAATACTGTAAACAAAAAATTAGCAAAGAAAAACATCCTAAATGACTAACTAGACCAGATGGAATTAATTGACATCTTCACAACATTTCATCCAAAATCCACAGAATATGTATTCTTCTCAAGTGCATTTTCAAAGATAGACCATATGTTGGGTTACAGGCAAAAATCTCAACAAAGTCAAGAAGATAGAAATTATATCAAGCATCTTCTCAGATCACAGTGGCATAAAATTGGAAATCAACTACAATAAAAACAATCCAAAGAAATCAAACACATGGATACTAAACAGTTTGCTATTAAGCAATGACTGGAATATCAAAGAGATTAAAGAAGAAATAAAAAAAAACATCATGGCAACAAAAGACAATGAAAACACAACAATCCAAAATCTATGGGGCACAGTGAAAGTGGTCTTGAAAGGGAAGTTCATAGCTCTATAAGCATACTGCAAAAAAACTATAAACAATGGAAATAAAGTATCTAACCCTACAAATCAAAGAGCTAGAAAGTGAGCAACAAGAAAAGCCCAGTGTAAGCAGAAGGAAGGAAATAGTAAATGTCAGAGTGGAGATAAATGACATTGACACTAAAGAAACAATAGAAAATATCAACAAAAACAACAACTGGTTCTTTGAAAGATAAACGAGATTGATGAACCTTTGGCTAGGCTGACCAAGAAGCAGAAGAGAGGATTCAAATCAACAAAATTAGAACTGAAAGAGGTGAAATACCAAAAGATCCCATCGAAATACAAAGGATTTTTTAAAAATGCTATGAACAACTCTATTCCAACAAACTGAAGAACCTGGAGAAAGGGGACATATTCCTAGAATAACCTTCCAAAACTCAATCAGGAAGAATCTAAATATCTCAATAGGCCAATAACTATGGAGGAAATTGTAGCAGTCATCAAAAGCTTTCAGCAAACAAAAATCCGGGGCCAAATGACTACCCAGGGGAAGTTTTTCCAAACATTCAAGGAAAAATTAAAATGTATCCATCTCAGACTATTCAAAAAAATTCAAGAGGAAGGAACACTTGCAAGCAATTTCTATGAAGCTAGCATAACCCTAATACCAAAAACAGATAAACACAACACAATGAAAGAGAATTCCAGGCCAATATCCCTCATGAGCATAGATGCCAAAATCCTCAACAAAATTCTAGCAAATCGGATCCAACAATACATCAGAAAGATCATACACCATGGCCCAATAGAATTTAACCCAGGAATGCAAGGATGATACAATATCTGCAAATCAATAAACATGACACATCACATAAACAAATTGATTTTTTAAAAATCACAGTCATATCAATTGATGCAGAAAAGCATTTAACAAAATCCAACACCCTTTCTTAATAAATAGTACAACAAGGTGGTAATAGAAGGATCAGACCTTAACATAATAAAAGCCATATATGATAAACCCACAGCTAACATCATTCTCAATGGGCAAAAACTAAAACCATTTCCCCTAAGAACAGGAACAAGACGGGATGCCCACTGTCACCACTCCTGTTCAAAATAGTATTGGAAGTATTAGCCATTGCAATTAGACAAGAAAAAGAAATAAAAGGCATCCAAATTGGAAAAGAAGTTGATAAAGCTGTTCTTATTTAGAGAAGACATAATATTGTACATAAAAATCTTAAAAGACTCCATAAAAAAACCTAATAGATTTAATAAATGAATTTGGCAATGTAGCAGGGTTCAAAATTAATGCTAAGAAATCTATGGCATTTCTGCATACTAACAGTGAAATTATAGAAAGAGAGACTAAAAAGCAATCCCATTTACCATCGCACCAAAACACTTAAGATACCTAGGAATAAACTATATAAGTAAAAGACTTATATGGAGCAAACTACAGGACACTGAAAAAAAGAGATAGAGGAAGATGTAAACACATGGAAAAGCATACCGTGCTCATGGATTGGGAGAATCAACATTACTAAAATGTCCATACTACCCAAAACAATCTATAGATTCATTGCACTCCCCATTAAAATACCAATGGCATATTTCACAGACCTAGAAAAAACTTTCCAAAGATTCATCTGGAACAAAAAAGGACCCCAAATAGCCACAGCAATCCTGAGAAAGAAGAATAAAGTAGGTGTGATCACAATACCAGATTTTAAACTGTATTACAAAGCCACTGTTCTCAAAACAGCCTGGCACTGGCACAAGAACAGATATATAGACCAATAGAATACAATAGAGAATCCAAATATCGATCCAAACCACTATCTCAATTAATGTCTGACAAAGGAGGATTGAAGATACAATGGAGTCAAGATAATCTCTTCAATAAATGGTATTGGGAAAATTGGACAAATACATGCAAAATAATGAAACTAGACAACCAACTTACACCATACACAAAAATAAACTCAAAATGGATATAGGACTTAAACATAAGATGGGAAACCATAAAAATACTAGAGGAATCCACAGGCAGCAAAATCTCAGACATATGCTGAAGGAACTTCTTCACTGAGACTGCTCCTAGGACAATGGAAGCTAAAGAGAAAATAAACAAATGGGACTACATCAAAATAAAACTTTATCACAGCAAAAGAAACCATCAACAAAACAACAAGAAAGACCACTGTATGGGAGAACATATTTGCAAATGTTATCACTGATGAAGATTTAATCTCCAACATTTACAGTCAACTTATACAACTTAATAAAAGGAACATAAATGATTCAATAAAAAAAATGGGCAATGGACCTACACAGAATCTTTTGAAAGTAGACAGAAGAAGGACAAGAGATACATAAAAACATGCTCAATGTCATTAATTATCCAAGAGTTGTAAATCAAAACGACTATGCAATGCCATCTCACACCTGTCAGAATGGCAATCATCAAGAAATCAACAAATGACAAGTGTTGACAAGGATGCAGAGAAAAAGGAACCCTGCTGTACTGCTGGTGTGAATTCAGACTGATGCAGCCACTGTGGAGAAGAGTATGGAGTGTTCTAAAAAAAAAACTAAAAATGGAACTCCCATCTGACCCATTAATCCCACTCATAGGAATATATCCTAAAAAACTAGAATCACCAATCAGAAAGGATTTATGCAACCCTATGTTTCTAGCAGCACAATTTACAATATCTAAGATTTGGAAACAGGGTAGGTGCCTATTAGTAGATGAATGGATCAAAAAAGTATGGTACATCTACACAATGGAATACTATGCTGCTATAAAAAAGAAGGAATTCTTTCCATTTGCAGCAACCTGGATGGATCTGGAGAGCAGTTCCTAAGTGAAATAAGCCAGTCACTGAAAGAAAAATACACATAATTTCACTCATTTATGGATAATAAAGGACATTTTAAACTGATGAATAAAAAGATAGATACAGAGGCAGTAAAGCATCAAGTGGATTGTCAAATTACAGTGGGAAAGTTAGGGAGAGGCAAGATAGATAAGAAACCAACTGAAGGACTTGTATGCACGCATATAAGCATAACCAATGCACACAAGACACTGGGGGGTTAGGGCATTCATAGGAGTCAGGTGGGGGGGGCAATGGGAAGATATGTACACATGTAATAAATTAATTAAAAATTTTAAAAAAAACTTGTAGATGTTAAATTATAAGTTTTAAAGTCCTATAATCTATATATCTATATCTATATCTATATCTATATCTATATCTATATCTATATCTATCTATCTATAGATATCTATATCTATATCTATCTATCTATCTATCTATAGGTAGATAAATAGATAGATAGATAGATAGATAGATAGATAGATAGATAGATATAGAGAGAGATTAAAGGCTAATATGCAAAATGTCCCCTCAGGCATTCTACTGGGAGACTGTGAGTTTTTCTTTTGCTGTTATGTGCACTGACCACCAGGGAGCAGCAAGGAATGAATGAAGGCTCTGGCTGGCAGCCAGCATCTAGGGAAGGAAAACCCCAGTCAGCAGCCCCAAGGCCTTAATTGGCCCTGATTTCTGGCCAGGCCTAAGGATCCTAACCATGTATGAATTTTGTGCACTGGGCCTCTAGTCTTAAATGAAGGGGACACTTTCCTAAAAACGTTAAAATGCTTGAAAATTACCAAGACTTTTCTAAAATGCAAACTCTCTATATATACTACTATATAAAACCCTAATATACAAATAGACTGAAAGGTGGAACAACAAAACTACCAGAGGGCACACATGAACATGATGGGTCTCAGCAGCAGGTGGTAGAATGTGTAATATTGTGGGCATTGACCACGCCAGGATGGTGGAGCAGGTGAGCGGGGGCACCAGACTAAGGCAGGGCACCAATCACTGTCATTGTGGAAGCCTCTGGTGGTTACTGAAAATTCTTTGCTTCTGCATACTGCAGTCCTGCTGGGTGCTCACATCTGCTGGGGGTGCCAACACTGCTCACTCCAACTGCCAGTGCTAGAGCCACCATTTGTACCCGCTGCAACTTACACCCATTGACAATGCTGGCCACGCATGCTCCCATTGCTAGCACTGGCCTCAAATGCTCTGGGCCATCAGCGGTGCAAGCAGCAGCAGGGGGAGCAGGGCTTGCGGCAGACAGGGGACCAATGGCTGCGGTGGGCCAGGCCAGGTGGGGGCACAGAGGATGGGTTGAGACCTGCCCCTATGCCTACTGCAGCCTCATGGTTCCTTTCAAGGTACACAAATCCATGTACTTGGCCCCTAAGATATTATATTCATAGCAGTCATTCAAAAAGATAGTTTTACATACCATATGGAATTTATTCTTTCACTGATTTTAAGTAAATAATGTATTGTTTGGTATTGAAGAAGAATAATAAACTCTCATCAGAATTGGTTTGCAGGGAAGAGAAACCAAGATGGCGGCATATGTGAACATCTAAACTGCTGCCTCACACAACAATTTCAAAACTACAACTAAAAGACAGAACAGACATCATCCAGAATCACAGGAGAGTTGGATGAGTTGAAATTATACAACTAGAAGAAAAGAAAAGAGCCCAGAGACTCAAAGGAGCTGCAAAAAGCTGAGGTATGTAGATGCTCACGTGGAGAGGACAGGCGGTGGAGTGCCTGACTGGCTTCCTCTAGTGTGAGGGAGGCTGAAACTCCTGATTGCACTGAACCCCAATTCTAGGCAAGACTCATACGGAGGAGTCTGGACTAGGAGTGCAGGGAAACTTAGGGGAGCTGCAAAAGATAGAGGTCTGGAGGCATGTGTGAAAGTGCACACAGAGAGAACTGACTGCTGATTTTACTGCTAGCTTTCTCTACCAGGAGGAAAACAGAACCTCCCAACTGTGCTGAAATCCAATTCTGACTGCACTGAACCCCAGTTTCATGTGAGATCCTGGGGACCCAGACTCAGATGGATCCCCTGAGCACATGGAAACTCAGGGGAGTTAGAAAGGCAGAGGTCTGGAGGCACACAAGCACAAGTGTGTGCAGAGAAGGCTGCAGGGATTACTGACGGACACTGAGACCCAGGGGTTGCATAGGGCAGGTCTGACAGGAAGCCAAGGCTGTCTGCTCAGCTCTGAGTCTCCTCTCCATCCAAGCCTAGCACAGAGGCTTTTGCAATTCTGCAAGTCTTAAGGCAGAGTATAGCACAGAAGTTCTCCCTGCACAGACACAGCTGATCTTCACAATCAATTGGCTTGGGGGTCAATTCCCCCCAGTGATACCAACAACAATTAAGACTTAACAACAACAAGGTTGTACACACAGTCCACAAAGGGGTGCACCAAGAGAGTCCACCTCAGGTAACTGGGGAGGCAGAACTACTGGGCCATATAGGACACTTAGCACACAAACTTCTCTACCAACTCAGGGAAGCAGCAAGAATGCAGAGACAAGGAACAGATCACAAACAAAAGAAACGGAGGAAAATAAATGACTGAATATAGAGTTCAAGTCTGTGAAGCTCTTTATCTGCCCTTCCATTCTGAATGATAGCTTTGCTGGATAGATTATTCTTGGTTGTAGGTTTCTCTTGGGTCTCACTAAATTTATCCAACTCTTCTAGCATATTCTTGAAAAACCTTATAAGCGTGGTTTTGAACTCTATATCCAGTCGTTTTTTTCCCTCCATTTCTTTTGTTTGTGATCCCTTCCCTTGTCTCAGCATTTTAACTATGTCGGGGAAACTTCTTTGTTGAATTCAGCTTTATGATACCAGGCTTGCAAAACCGAAGAAGCCTCTGTTGAGCTTGGGATGGGTGGAGTCTCAGGGCTTAAGGGACCGCCTTGCCTTCCAGTCAGCCCCGCCCTCCATGGCCCCTGAGTCTCACGTGACTGGGTAATTGCTGGAGCTGTCCTTGTGTGCACGTGCCCACAGTGCCTCTAGACCACTGCCTTTCTGGCTCCCCTGTGCACCAGGACCACACGAGACTAGGTCCCCAGGGTTTTGTCCAAAACAGGGGCTTAGTGGAGTCAGAAGTGGCACCGTTGGGAGGGTCTGTCTCCTCACCAGTTGCGAAAGCTAGCGGCACAATCAGCAATCTGTCCTGTGCACAGGCCTTTGATCTTTTGCGCCTCCTCTAAATTTCTGTGCACTTCTCCTTTTTCACAGTCCAAACTCCCCCCGTATGAGTTTCAGCTGGATCTAGAGTTTAGTGTTTTAGGATAAGGGGTTCAATGCCTTTGAGAATCTCCATTTCCCTCCTGTCAGAGAAAGCCAGCCAGGCACTCCGGCACCCGCTCTCTCCACATGCGTGTCTCTGTACCTCAGCTTTTTGCAGCTCCTCTGGGTCTCTGTGAGCCCCTCTCTTTTCATCTAGTTGTAGAACTTCCACTCAGCCAGCTTTCTTGTGGTTCTGGATGAAGTCTGTTTTGTCTTTTAGTTGTAGTTTTGAAATTGTTGTGCGATGCAGCAGTGTAGGTCTTTACCTATGCCGCCATCTTGGATTCTCCTTGTTTTTTTCTTTAAAGTAGATAATACTTTTTGTCAGTAGCAGTGCAAAATTTTCAGCTGCATTGCAAATTCCAAAGTGTTTCTTATCTTTATTATAGGTGTCTTTTTAAAAACACAGAAAAAATAAAACTGAACATTGTTATTTAAAAAAAAAAAAAAGTGGAAAGAGAGCTAGCTAATTACATTAATGTTCTTTTTTTAGTTGCCCATTTTTTAGAAGATACTTATTATAGAAGTGAAGAAAGAAGGGTATAAAAAGAAAATACCTAGGATGTAGAGAAAAAGGAACCCTCCTTCACTGCTGGTGGGAATGCAGACTGGCATAGCCACTGTGGAGAACAGTATGGAGTTTCCTTGAAAAACTAAAAATGGAACTCCATTTTTACCCAGTAACCCCACTCCTAGGAATATATCCTATGAAACTAGAAACACCAATCAGAAAGGATATATGCACCCCTATGTTCATAGCAGCACAATTCACCATAGATAAGATTTGGAAACAGCCTAAGTGCCCATCAGCAGATGAGTGGGTTAAAAAACTGTGGTACATTTACACAAGGAATAATGTGCTGCCATAAATAAGAAGGAATTCTTACCATTTGTAAGAGCATTGGTGGAACTGGAGAGCATTATGCTAAGTAAAATAAGCCACTCAGAGAAAGAGAAATATCTCATTCATTTATGGAATATAATGAACAACGTAAACTGATGAACAAAAACAGATCCAGAGACAGAGAAGCATCGATCAGATGCTCAAACTTCAGAGGGAAGGTAGGGGAGGGTGGGGGTAAGGGGTAAGAGATCAACCAAAGGACTTGTAGGCATGCATATAAGCCTAACCAATGGACACCGACAACAGGGGGGTTAGGGCATGAGTGGGGGTGGAGGGCAATGGGGTGATAAGGACACATATGTAATACCTTAATCATTGAAGAATTTTTAAAAAAGGAAAAGAAAATACCTAGATGAGGTGATTTGACAATCTCATGAAAGCATTACTGACAATGCATCTTTTTCAAGGTCATTAGTCAGCATAGTATTATGTATATGTGCAGTGCAAAGAAATGTTAACACACATTGTTGGAAGATTGATCAAATCATGATTCTCAGAACAGAATCAGACACTGATTCATTTTTTTCTTGAGATTCCATAATCTTAATATCAGAAATCAAAAACTCAGATGAAGTTGAATATTTATAGTTGTTCCTAAATTAAAAATCAATTGGAGCCTATTATTACAGATACATGTGTTTTGCTTCATAGTCAATAGTAAAGAATAAAGAACATCATAGATTTAAACAGTATTCCCATAGATATTATAACCTAATACCAGATGTATAATATATCATGGCTTTTCAAACATGAAAATTCATCTTTAAGGCAATTACCACAGGGTAATTTGGCAGGTCAAAAAAAGAAATAATATTGTGAGGTAAGATATGTTTATATTCAAATTGCATAATCCTAAACAATATTATTATTACAAAGAGATAACTGAACTCCCATGAACACATAAATAAATAAATAAATAAATAAATAAATAAATAAATAAATAAGAAAGGAAAGAACATTCTCAATTTAAGATACTTTAACAAAGGTTTATTGACAAAAAGATTACTAACAGAGATGTGTGGGAATAGGAGTACAGGAACCACAATTAGTAGCACTGCAATGCTGGTTTAGCAGCTGCAGAGAGGATCACGGAGAATAAAACACTTTAAAAGAAGAAAGGAACGTTAACCTTATGAAAGACACAGAGTGGCCAAGATCTAGCAGGAAGCAAGTTTTTCCTCCTTACCTCCAATATTCTGAACACAAACAGAAGCCAAGAGTAAGTGGGTGGGGGCTGTTACTGACATATTCAACACAGGCCATTCACTTAGATAAAAGCAAGTTATAGAGTGGAGTACAACTGGGGATGAGGGACAAACAGAAGATATCCACAACATATGACAGTCCAAAACAATCATATCAACAATGGGAGTGGCATTTTCAGTACTTGAGCTCTCCAGTAAAACTCACATGCATTGCTCTATTTATAAAATCATTTCCTCTTCATATTAGCAGTGGCGTTATAATATTTGTAATTACTTAAAAACATAATGTATTTATGCTTTCATTAACATTTTAGAGTAGTGAAGAGGCCAGTAAAGATTTAGTTATGAATTACAAGTATTGGATGAGATAAAGCAGAGAACTATTGGTTTAGATTTGTCACAATTTCTTCTAAGCTGAGGAGGGCCTGTTGAAGATCATGGTGCCAATTCCTGTATGAAGTGGGAGTTCTGTTAATCAGAGAAAGGGAGAATGTTTCATGTGAGATAACAAGTGTGTCTTCTATGGTTCATAATAATTAAATTAATTAACAATCACATAATTAAACTGTAAAGCTCCCATAATGTTAAAGACATTTGATAAGACTTTAAGACAAAAAAATATTCTCCCTCCTTTCAAGTAGTTGGCAATCTGAATGCTGATGTAAAATAACAGGACTTTTGAAGAACATTGAAGCAGGACAGAATGTAAGAAACTTACCCCTAGAGCAGTGTCTGCAGTGTGGCCTTACTGTGCATCCTGTTAAGGGAACATTCATATGATCTAATATTATCTGAGCATAGAGCAGCCTAAAGGATAGTTTACTATTTTATTTATGAATTTATTTATTTGCTAAGAAATATAAATTTCTAGATGAAAAGTCCACTATTCTTTCTGGGATTGGCCCAAGGAAAAGCTGAGGGTACTTTCAATTATAGCCCACAGTAACTTTACTCTGGAAATACTCAAATTATCTATCTCTCATGTCTACTTTTTTCTATCATCCAGGTAACAAGGTCATAGAGGTAAACTTGGCACAAATCACTATAGAGAATCTCTGCTGCCAACTTTTCTTTTTTTAATTATTAAATCTTTATTATTCAAATTATTACATTTGTTTCTCTTTTTTCCCCTCCACCTAACTCCCACCCTTTCCTCTGCCCTTACCTCCCTCCCATTGACCTCATCCATAGGTGTATGATTTTTGTCCAGTGTCTACCTGTACACCCCTTACCCCTTTCCCCCTGAGAATTATCAGTCCACTTCCTTTGTGTGCTCCTGATTCTATTATATTCACCAGTTTATTCGATTGATCAAATTTTTAATTCACTTAATTTTTAGATTCACTTGTTGATAGATATGTATTTGTTGTTCATAATTTTTTGTCTTTTACCTTTTTCTTCTTCCTCTTCTAAAAGAGTACCTTTCAGCATTTCATATAATACTCGTTTGGAGTTGATGAACTCCTTTAGCTTTTTCTTCTCTGTGAGGCTGTTTATCTGCCCTTTAATTCTGAATGATAGCTTTGCTGGATAGATTATTCTTGGTTGTAGGTTCCTGCTATTCATCACGTTGAATATTTCTTGCCACTCCTGTCTGGCCTGCATTGTTTCTGTTGAGAAATCAGCTGACAGTCGTATGGGTGCCCCCTTGTAGGTAATGAACTGTGGGAACCTCTTTCCACGTCCCGCGTGGTTCAGGGTTCCCGGGTCAGGGTTCGGGTTCTGAAGGAGGCCGCACGCAAACGAAATAAGAGACTAGAAAATATTAATTTGGCGATATTGGGGGGCCAGGCGGGAGCCTTCCTCTAGTGGGAAGGATTACCGTCTTGCTCTGGCCTTCTACTTCCTTTTATTTAGGCTTTGGGACACACTCCTAGCCTCTAGGCA
>PVJN01029780.1:0-26148 GCA_004026805.1 Lasiurus borealis
GGACTGTTAATTCTTAGGGGGAAAGGGGTGAAGGGCGTACAGGGAGAGACTGGACAAAAATCATACACCTATGGAGGAGATCAATGGGAGGGAGCTAAGGGCAGAGGGAGGGTGGGAGCTGGGTGGAGGGGTGCTATAGAGGGGAAAAAAAGAGAAACAAATGTAATAATCTGAATAATAAAGATTTAATTTAAAAAAATAAATAAATAAAATAAAATGGGAAATATCAAAAAAAAAAAAAGAAAATTGTACACACACAGTTCTCTGTTCTATGAACACTTTTCCCAGTATCTTAACTGTATGCTTCTTTCACTAACCCTAACCCTAAACCTAACCCTAACCATAAACCTACTCATAGCTTTATGCATAAAAATAACCCCAACCATAAGCTTAACAAGGCCCCAACCCTAATCCTAACCCTAACCCTAAGCCTAACCCTAACCCTAACCGTAACCCTAGCCCTAACCCTAACCCTAACCCTAACCCTAGCCCTAACACTAACCCTAACCCTAACCCTAACCCTAACCCTAAAAATAAGAGAAAAGAAAAAAAAATATCTAATCATAAATGTATCACCTATTAAAAAATAAATGTTTGAAATAAAAAATTGAGAATAAGTTCCCCCAAAATTCTAGTTCATGAGTATGCATCCACTCAACAACATTCACCCTACTTGGTAGGGAAATTATTTTCACTCCAAGAGATTAAAATTTCTCCTTATCATGAATCCAGTTGCTAGTTGGTGTCTGAAATTTGCACACTGATAACTTTTAGTGTAAAGAAACCTTCTAGCAGCTTTAACAAAATTAAAACCAAATTACCCAACCTTGGTGCAAGGAAAATGATCACCACAAAAGGAAGGGCATTTAAACCTCACAGCCCAGCCACTGTCTACCACAACTGTCCCTTAGTAGTAACCTTGACATTATTCTCACGAAGGTTGCTGCTTTCCCATCTACAACCTAATTCAATTGGGGACATATTTTTTTCTTAATTTTTCACTAGGCTTTCAAGATAAGATAGTATACTTAATCAAGACATTTAACTGAAGGCTTCCTCTCAACACAAATTATACAAACATAGAGAATTGCACAAAATTTCATATTCTGAACTTCTGGACAATATTGGCTCTCTGGGACCTATTTTAATAGTGTACCAAGAGAGGTATCATGCTCAGAGTGTACCCCATATTTTGTTCTCCTTCGCTCCTTTCAAAGGAGGAGCCCAGAGCATGATCCAGTAGACATCTACCTATGAAGATATTTCTATGTAAATGGGCCGTGGTTCTGTCATCCTCATTTAGGAATCAGAATAAGGAGATCATGGCACCTAGATCAGCCAGAAGCTTCTGGCCAATAGAAGTAGCTGCCTGAACACCTCTCGAAGCCTGGGGTTGCTGAAGGTGAGGATAAAGGGATGGACATACGTGCACAGGTAGGTTACAATTTGCCATGGCCAGAACCAGTCACTCTCTGTGGAAAAGAACCTATAGTATCAATGATCAGGGACATGAAAGACAGAATGTAAAGAATGGGGAAGAAGATGAGTGACTTCAGAGCTCTGATGTGAGCCTGAGTGCTGGCGTCTTGCAGGCAGGCACTTTGCTGCTTGTCCGAGTGTCTCCTCAAAGAATAAATCAACAATGCAGTTGAGACCAGCAAAACAGAGCAATAAATTGACAATGTGACAAATTTGAGGGGTAGGAAATAGTGAATTTCCATCCTCGTGACCCTCTCCATGTAGGTCATACTCTCATAAACTTCTCTAATAAAGAAATCTTGACTCATGTATAGTTTCCCTAAAAGAAGAGCAGGGTGATGATGGTGGAGATCAGGAGAGAGTCCAGCAGAAGCCAGGGCACTGACCTCAGGAATCTCCATTTCAGCCAGAGGAAGGTAGGGTGGGTGAGGTTAGCAATCTTCATGCAGAAAAGAACACTGAGCCAGGTACTGAACCAGAAGGTGGCTGAAGTCAGCAAGTCCCATTGGTGAACAAAGAGCTGCCATACAAGACCCTTGCTGAACTCTCCCAGGTGGAAGTAGTAGTAAAAGTTGTGCACCATTCCAACCCACTGCAGGCAGAAATGGCAGACACCCAAGCTAATGAGGATCATGTCAGAAGAAAGCAGCCTCCCTAGCCGCCTCCATTCTCTGCTCAGCACCAGCACAATGAAGCCATTGGCCAAGATTCCAAGGAGACACAGCAGGACAAAGAGCAGCATGAATGCTGGCTGCGTTTTGGCCCCTACTCTGGTCACTACCTCTGCGCCGTGGTCCTTGGACTCCTTCCTACCCCCAATTACAGTGCCTCTTTTGACTTTTCCTTAGGGGATGTGGAAAAAATGCTTAGGCTCTGCATTTGAGCTAGAGCTCACTTAAAAGGAAGATGCTTGACTATGCTATGAAGGAGAAGTGAACTTGGCTCAACAGAATGCAAATTTCTCCCAGACTCAGTTACCATTATGCTACCAACTGTCCCTAATTTGTTTTTTCTTGTTTTGCATACATGTTGCCATGGTTAACATCAATGTAGAAGGCTTCTCAAGGAGTCCGTGTCTGAGTTTCATCCTTCTTATGCCATCCTTGGGCCATGTAAACACATAACTTCCCATCAGGTCATTCTCAAGATATTAAGTATATAAGCAAGAAGTACAGAGAGACATTCTAATGGTCAAGACTTAAGCAAATACTGAAGCTAAAGAAGTCTTTATCTAGCCAAGCTTCCCTGTTACATGTCCATCCTTACCTAGGAGTAGTCACCCCCTTCAAGTTCAGATACATTTGTAACAAACCTTTTCTTAAATCCTTCTTGGCCCCTGAGATATAAATGATTGACAATGTTTTAAACGAGGTATATGCTTCCAGTGAGATAATTCATTTCCTCATAGTTATGGGACTGAGAGCATCTGCTTCTTGCTGGATGTCAGCTGAAGTCAACTTTAGGTCCTAGTGTTTGCCTGAAGTCTATGCCAAGTGGGTTGTTTCAACATGAAGGCTCAAGCCAGCAAAGTGAGTCTCTAGAGAGTCTTAAATGTCAAAATGTTATCACAGGTGTGATAGCCTATCACCTTTGTTATATTCTAGTGGCTAGAAGCAAGTCACATTCTGCATAGACATTCAAAAGGAAGTGATTATACAATGGTGAAGGGGGTGGGGGACATAAGGGGCCAATTTAGAGTTTGTCTATCACACTGAGATACTGTAGCTAACAAGGCATATGTGAGTACTATCCTCCAACACTAAAATTAAAAAGAGATCCCAACCCTAAACTGAGTAGCTTAGTTGGCATCATCCCAACATGCCAAGATTGAAGGTTAGATCTCTGGTCAGGGCACATACAAGAACCAACCAAAAAAAAAAAAAAATGGTGGCAGAATAGATAGACATGTCCCGAGCCTTGTCTCTGAACAGACAGAAAGAACAGCTGAGAGTCGCACTGGGAGTGTTTGTTGGCGAGTTAAGCTTCAGCTATCCTCCAGGAGAAGGTGAGGGACTGCTGGATGGGGCTCCCCTGGGATGTTTATGGAAGCCTGAAAATCTATAGCTGCGGAACCCACAAACAGCTGCAAGCCCCAGAACACTGGTCCCCAATTGGCACAAACACTCAGATTCAGAGGAGATCTACACGCCACATGAAAAGGTCAGATCTCACCTGGGATAAGGTGAGGTCTCTGGTCCCACACGACAGAGAAATGCATGCACTGTAGGAACTGGAGGACCGAGGGTACTCTGCACCTAGAGAAACCCATGGCTGTTGGGCCTGGCGTGATCCATCAATGTGAAAGGGGGTCCTCAGAGCTACTAACAGAAGGGATTTCTAGAAAGCAACCCATTTTGATCTGACACAGATGTGTGCTGGCTGCTTGAACAAGAGCAAGGAAGGGGGATTGCACAGACTTGTGCTCTTTCCTCTTCAGATCCTTACTTCTAATTGCTAAGCCTAATACATAGGATCACCCAGTTGGGGACACCCTAGAAGACTGTAAGGGAAAGTTGTTTTTCTGGAATCTGGGGATCGGAGTGGGAATGACTACTGGAGAACCAGATCTGGGGCAGCCCACTCTCACAATCTCGTATTGAGTGCCACAGGGAAAGCAGGATCTAAGTACAGGCTAGAGAGGACCTATAGTCTCAGAGGTCAATCCTAAAACATTGCCATCCAGGGGCTGACTCACAAAATTACTCTTGTGTAATCACAAAAGAATAAAGAGATTAAGACACACCACCTACTTAAAAACCAGGATTGGCTTACAACATTGAGCATCAGTAGAACACAGGGAACTGCAATACTGTCCCAACTGGGAAGTAGGCATGCCAAACAGAACAATAGAGAAAGTGAATGACCTTCACTACTGCACATTCTTTTTCTTTTTTTTCATCTTTTACTTAAGAAACTTTCTTTTTCTTTTTTCCTCACTGGATTTTACCTTTTTAATTATTACATTTTTATTTTCAATCAGTATTATTACTACAACTATTTTACCTTTTTGGAAAAAAGGTGTCATTTTATTTTCTTTATTCTACTTTGCGATTAGAGTTCTACATTCTATTTTCATCTTTCATTTAGCACCATTTTACTCTATCTCAACTCCACCTTTATGCCATCACTTTCTTCCTAACTTTTCCCCTTTTGTTGTCCTGTTTCTCTTACCCTTTTCCTAATTTAGATCTTCTCTATTCTTTCTTTTCCCCCCTGTTAAAATTTCAACCCACTTATATATCTAATTTCCAATCCGCTGCTCCAGGTCCATACACACCTCTCTTCTCTGTCTTCAATATCCAAAAACTTGTTTTTCTCTCTGTCCTTTTGTTGTTGTTTGCTTGAATGTTGATTATATAGATTTTTTTATACTTTTTTTTGTGAGATTGTTTTTCTTATGCTTTTTGTTTTGGTTTGGTTTCTTGTTTGCTTTTTACTTCTGTTTTCCCTCTCCTTGCTTGATATTAGTTGTTGTTTGTAGTTTGTATTAATCGACAGGTATTTGTTGCTGGTATTTCGTGGGATTAGTGGCTGTTCTATTGGAATTTTCTCAACATATAATTTGTTCCCCTTCTCTTTCTTATTCTCTTTCTTTTCTCTCTTAGTTTTCTTTTTTTCCTTTTTGTCCCTTCTCCCAATTTCATTTTGCCACTCCTTTCTTTTCTTTCTTTTTTTTCTATCTTCTTTTATTTATTTTTCTCCTATCCCCTCATTTGTCTCTCTCTGATGATCACCTTTATCTGTGGCTATTAATATCATGAATACATTTCTGTTCTGTGCTTGTGCAATTGTTGTATTTTGTGCCTTTAAATCAATGCAGGAGAGAGAGAACTACATAACCAGACATTTGGAGAAGAGAGACCATGGGGAGACAAACAAACAGCCCACATATGAAAGAAAATTAGGCATCACCAGAAAAGGAAGTAAACAAAATGGAAGCAAGCAACCTGTCAGAGAAATAATTCAGAGAAATGGTCATAAGGTGGCTGAAAAGAATGGAAGACAAATTCAGCAATATGAGTAAAAACCGAGAGGAAATGAAGAAGAACCAAGAATAAATGAAAAATTACATTGCTGCTATAAAGAACTCAATAGAAAGCATGAAGAGTAGACTAGAAGAAACAGAGGACCACAACAATTAGCTAGAAGACAAGGCAGGAAAAAATACCAAAGTAGATGAGCTTCTAGGAAAAAAAAATTAAAAAGCAGGAGAGCCTAAGGGAACTTTGGGACAATATGAAACAAAAGATCCACATAATAGGGGTCCCAGAAGGAGAGGAAACTGAGCAAGGAATAGAAAACCTGTTTGAAGCAATAATGACAGAAAACTTCCCTGATATAGGGAAGAAAAAACCCACACAAATCCAAGAAGCTCAGAGAGTCCCAAACAAAATGAACCCCAAAAGACCAATGCCAAGGCACATTATAATTAAATTGGCAAACACCAATGACAAAGAATCTTAAAACCTATTTGAAGAAAAAATGAAAGCAACAAGAAAAGCTCAGTGAAGCAGAAGGAAGGAAATAATAAAGATCAGAGCAGAGATAAACAACATAGAGACCAAAGAAACAATACAAAAGATCAACAAATGAAAGAGGTGAAATAACAACAGACCCCTCAGCAATACAAAGGATTGTTAAAAAAATACTATGAACAACTTTATTCCAACAAACTGGACAACCTGGAGGAAATGGACATAAAGTAGGCTGTTTAGAGACTGGGTTCTAGGGCCAGAGCCCTGTTGCTGGTGGGTGGCTGAGATTCTGAGTATGGCCCAGGGACCCTGTGGCTGCCAACAAAGCCTGGTCCTTGTATCAGCAGAAGAAGTAATTCAGTTCTGATCTACTGGGATCCAGAGGCCGCTACAGCATCCAGAAGCCTCACTTTCAGAGCCTCCAGAAGGGTTCTCTTACTATATAAGGTTATAAAAATGTTATAAATAAATAAAAATCATATAGGCCACGTTTACCTTCTGTTTCATTGTATAGATGAGGAAACCAAAGACTTTTTTTAGTACATTTTGATGCTGTGTTTAGATTATTATAAACTATTTTTACTAATAATTAGCCTGTCCTCCAATTTTGGGGGTAAATAGTTTCATTCCACATTACTTGACTTAGTGAACATTTACTGATCCCTGAGTAGTGCCTGGTCCAGTGGTAGATGCTAGGATAACAGGGATCAGTACAGCCTCATCTCCCTGACTAGGAACTCAACCTAGCAGGAGGACAGAGACAATGAATTATGATCTTAACAGAATTTTCAAAGGAAGCTCAAGTATCAAGTGTGGCAGCTGGAGACACAGAGTCAGAATATGTAAATAGCCAGCAGATATATATGTAAAACAAGGTACCCAGTTGGCAAAGGTCAGTGGTTGAGTGTTGACCTATCAATCAGGAGGTTGTGTTTTGATTCCCAGTCAGGGCATACACCCGGTTCAGGCTTGATCCCCAGTGTTGGATGTGCAGGAGGGAGCCAACCAATTATCTTCTTTTATCATTGATATTTCTTTCTCCCTCTCCTTACTATCTAAAATAAATAAAAAATATATTTTTTTAAACAATAAAGTAAAAGTAAAGAAATAACCAGTCTATTTGCTTCTTGGAAAAAAAGTACATTGAGGTTTAAGATGTATGTAGATTGGAGACCTGGGTTTCAACCTGTATCAGTAAGCAACCTACATATCATTATAAATCACTACCTTTTTGTGCCATATTTTCTTTACCTGTACAATGGGCAAGTTAGGCAAACATCAAAATTTTTTCCAGCTCTTAAGATCTGCAATAAATGAACATATGTAAGCTGTAGTTTAAAACCCAATAAAAAGGGGGAAAAATAAATTATTTGGTCTTTGATCATTCTATGTAGTAGGACTAGAGGCAATAAAATATGAGTTACTGGTTTTAGGAATCAAAGCATTCATCATCATACATAACTAACAAAATAGGAAAGGGGTCATACAAATAGAAATAAGAGAAACTCTTTGTTCAAAGCTGGAAGACTTGTAGACTACAGACATACACATGTGCTTCTTTCTTCAATAAATGGTGTTGGGAAAACTGGACAGATACATGCAAAAAAAAATGAAACTAGACCACCAACTTACACCATACACAAAAATAAACTCAAAATGGATACAGAACTTAAACATAAGATGGGGCCGAAACTGGTTTGGCTCAGTGGATAGAGCGTCGGCCTGCAGACTGAGAGATCCCAGGTTCGATTCTGGTCAAGGGCATGTACCTTGGTTGGGGGCACATCCCTAGTAGGGGGCGTGCAGGATATGCCTGATCGATGTCTCTCTCTCAAAGATGTTTCCAACTCTATCACTCTCTCTTCCTCTATAAAAAAATCAAAATATATTAAAAAAAAAACAACAACAACAAAAAACATAAGACGAGAAACCATAAA
Source organism: Lasiurus borealis (assembly GCA_004026805.1). Lineage (NCBI taxonomy): Eukaryota > Metazoa > Chordata > Mammalia > Chiroptera > Vespertilionidae > Lasiurus > Lasiurus borealis. The sequence goes on from PVJN01029780.1 coordinate 7,892, forward strand.
AAATACTAGAGGAATCCACAGGCAGCAAAATCTCAGACATATGCCAAAGGAACTTCTTCACTAATACTGCTCCTAGAGCAATGGAAGCTAAAGAGACAAAAAACAAATGGGGCTACATCAACATAAAAAGCCTTTCACAGCAAAAGAAACCATCAACAAAACAACAAGAAAGCCTGCTGTATGGGAGAACATATTTGCAAATGTTATCACTGTTAAAGGTTTAATCTCCAACATCTACAGGCAACTTATACAACTTAATAAAAGGAAGATAAGTGATCCAATAAAAAAAAATAAGCAATGGACCTAAATAGAATCTTTTCGAAAGAAGACAGAAGGCCAAGAGACACATAAAAACATGCCCAAAGTCACTAATTACCTGAAAAATGCAAATCAAAATGACAATGCGATACCTTCTCACACCTGTGAGAATGGCAATCATCAACAAATCAACAAACGACAAGTGTTGACTTGGATGCAGAAAAAGGAACCCTTGTGCACTGCTGATGGGAATGCAGATTGGTGCAGCCACTATGGAGAACAGTATGGAGTTTCCTCAAAAAACTAAAAATGGAACTCTCATTCCACCCAGTAATCCCACTCCTAGGAATATATCCTAAGAAAATAGAAACACCAATCAGAAAATATATATGCACCCTTGTGTTCATAGCAACACAATTTACAATAGCTAAGATTTAGAAACAGCCTAGAATACTATGCTGCCAAAAAAAGAGGGAATTCTTACCATTTGCAGCATCCTGGATGGAACTGGAGAGTATTATGCTAAGTGAAATAAGCCAGCCAATGAAAGAAAAATACTACATGATCTCACTCATTTATGGATAATAAAGAAAAATATAAACTGATGAACAAAATAATAGATACAGACACAGTAAATCATCAAACAGCCTGTCAAACTAGAACGGGAAGGTTAGGGAGAGGTGGAGTAGATAAGAGATCAACCAAAGGACTTGCATGCATTCATACAAGCACAACCAATGGACACAAGACACTGGGGGATTAGGGCATGAATGGGAGTTGGGAGGCGGAGCAATAGGAAGATTTTTCACATGTAATACATTAATAAAAAAAAAAGAATCAACCAATGCATAAATAACTGGAACAACAAATTGACCTCTTCTACCCCACTTTCTCTCTCTCTCTAAGATCAATAAATAAAAATTATTTTAAAAGAGAGATCCTGAAACATTTGCGTGGGAGAATCCAAGATGGCAGCATAGGTAAACACCTACACTGCTGCCTCGCACAACAATTTCTAAACTACAACTAAAAGACAGAACAGACATCATCCAGAACCACAGGAAAGCTGGCTGAGCGGAAATTCTACAGCTAGAAGGAAAGAGAGGGGCTCACAGAAACCCAGAGGAGCTGCAAAAAGCTGAGGTACAGAGAGAGCGGGTGCTGGAGTACCTGACTGGCTTTCTCTGGCGGGAGGGAGACAGAGATTCCCAACAGCATTGAACCCCTTATCCTACGACACTACACCCTAGATCCAGCCAAAACTCATAGGGGGGGAATTTGAACTGTGAAGAGGGAGAAGTGCACGGAAATTTAGGGGAGTTGCAAAAGGGCAGAAGTCGGGCAGCGTGCACAGCACTGTGCGCAGAAGACCAACTGCTGATTGTGCTGCTGGCTCTCACAAGTAGGCCACTTCTAACTACGCCACTTCTAACTCCACTAAACCCCAGTTTCGGGCAAAATCCTGGGAAGCAGATTCATATGGTCCCAGAGTGCAGGGGAGCCACAGGGGCAGCAGTCTAGAGGCACTGTGAGAGCACTCGCAAACACAGGGACCACTCCAGCAATTACCCAGTCACGTGAGACTCAGGGCCGTGGAGGGGGGTGCCAACTGGAAGGCAAAGCGGTCCATTAAGTCCTGAGACTCCACCCATCCCAAGCTCAACAGAGAGGCTTTTGCAGTTTTGCAAGTCTTGTATCATAAGGCTGAATCCAAACAGAAGTTCTCCCAGCATAGTGAAAATGCCAAGACAAAGGAAGAGATCACAAACAAAAGAAATGGAGGAAAACAAACAACTGGATATAGAGTTCAAAACCATGCTTATAAGGTTTTTCAAGAATATCCTAGAAAAGATGGATAAAGTTATCGAGACCCAAGAGGATATGAAAAAGAACCAACTCGAGATGAAAAATAACCAACTAGAAATGGAAAAGGACCAACTAGAAATTAAACATACACTGACTGAAATAAAAAATATTATATAGAAACCTAACAGCAGACTAGAGGAATGTAAGAATCAAGTCAAAGATTTGAAATACAAAGAAGCAAAAAACACCCCACTGGAAAAGCAAGAAGGAAAAAAGAATCCAAAAATGTGAAGATAATGTAAGGAGCCTCTGGAACAACTTCAAACGTACCAACATTGTGGGGGTGCCAGAAGAAGAGAGAGAACAAGATATTGAAAACCTATTTAAAGGAATAATGACTGAAAACTTCCCACATCTGGTAAAAGAAATAGACTTACAAGTCCAGGAAGCACACAGAACCCCATATAAAAGGAATCCAAGACACATCATAATTAAAATACCAAGAGCAAAAGACAAAGAGAGAATATTAAAAGCAGCAAGAGAAAAACAGTTCATTACCTACAAGGGAACACCCATACGGCTGTCAGCTGATTTCTCAACAGAAATGATGCAGGCCAAATGGGAGTGGCAAGAAATATTTAACATGATGAATAGCAAGAACCTACAACCAAGAATACTCTATCCAGCAAAGCTATCAAAATTGAAGGGCAGATAAAGAGCTTCACAGATAAGAAAAAGCTAAAGGAGTTCATCAACTCCAAATCAGTATTATATGAAATGCTGAAAGGTACTCTTTTAGAAGAGGAAGAAGAAAAAAGTAAAAGATAAAAAATTATGAACAACAAATACATATCTATCAACAAGTGAATCTAAAAATTAAGTGAATTAAAAATTTGATCAACAGAATAAACTTGTGAATATAATAGAATCAGGAGCACAGAAAGGAAGTGGACTGATAATCCTCAGGGGGAAAGGGGTGAGGGGTGTACAGGGAGAGACTGGACAAAAATCATACACCTATGTATGAGGTCAAGGGGAGGGAGGTAAAGTTAGAGGGAGGGGTGGGAGCCAGGTGGAGGGGAGCTATGGAGGGGAAAAAAGAGAAACAAATGTAATAATCTGAATAATAAAGATTTAAGAACAGAAAAAGAAATAAAATATTTTCTCTAAAAAAATAAAATAAAATAAAATAAAAGAGAGATCCTATAAGATCATGTTAAAAATAAAAATAGGATGGACCTGGAGAGCATTGTGCTAAGCTAAATAAGCCAGTCAGAGAAAGATAAATATCACATGATCTTACTCAGTTGTGGAATATAATGAACATAAACTGATGAACAAAAATAGATCCAGAGACAGAAAAACACCAAGGAACCATAAAACCTCAAAGGGAAGCAAGGGAACGCAGGGGGAGAAGAGGGGGCTATAGGGAATCAACCAAAGGACTTGTATGCATGCATATTAGCATAACCAATGGAGGTGGACACTGAGGCAGTGAGGGGTTTGTCTTCAGGGGTGGGAGTGGCCAGGGAGGGGTCAATGGGGGTGGGGGGGGGAGGAGACATATATAATACTTTAAACAATAAAAAAAGAAATTAAAATACATTAATTAAATAAAAATATTTTCCATATTAAAATAGATTCAAGTCAATCCATACTCAAATGTTTTCTGTTTAATATATCAAAATTTTCCTTCTTCTACATTTGTTTAAAACATTTTTATGTTTGTGTGTCATAAAAAAGTCAGCTAAGAAAATTAGTCATACAAAAAATATAAAAGTTGTTACCACCACAGTATGAATGCATAATGGTACTAAAAATAGTTAACAATAAAAAGAGAAGGTTCACTTTAATTGAGTGAATATGCATTTTCGCACTCTAAGATATCTGTTCATATACAGTTTTCACATTCATTCATTCACTCAACACATATTGAGCACTTATACATAAAGGGCACCTAGTCTAGTCACTGGGGACAGCAGCAAACTAAAAAGGTGGGACTCCTGCTTTTATGGAACCTGCAGTTCAATGGGAGGTAACAGACAATAAGGAAGCACAGGAACAAGACACTTGTACATAATAATTGGTTCTTTGAAGAAAATAGTAGAGTAGGATTGCTGGAGAATGGAGGGAAAGGGAAAAGTGGTTTTCTCAGGGGGTAACCTGGCCTGAGAAGCCTGAACAACTAGATACAGCTTTTCCAAGTATAACTGGACATATTCATAATATCACAAAACATAATTTTATATTATTCTCTTTCAATATTCTTTTTAACTTTATTTGGCAGGGAATCTTCTCCTGCCAGAAAATAAGAACTCCAGGAAACCACATGACTTTTCCCTTTACTTTTATCAAATAGGTTGTCCCAAGATCACTTCAAATCACAAAACATCCTCAAACCAGAAGTTGAACATTGGTATATAATACATGAATATTACGTAACTAGATGACTGCAGCTTCGACCCCTATGATGTGGGCTATGTAGAGGGAGAATGGAAAGGGGACTGTAAGGGTCCTCTTGGACTAGAACCAAAGTAATCTGGCTTTGTACTTTGTAGGCCTGGCACGTGTTTATCCTGATCCTCTCTCTCATTGGACCTTTTCAGGGATCTGGAAGTTCCCAGTCTCCACTGGGCCTACCCTCCTGAAGTTACCTTCAATGTGGAGATGGCATGTTTATTTTGAGTGATCCTCAGGAATCCTTCGTAAGCCCCTAAGCATTCACCACCAAATTACTGCTACTGGAATTTCCACACTTTATTAGGCAGCCCTATTAGTTACATCTCAGGACACTCACACACATGCTTTCTTCCCTGTGACTCACAGCTGACCCCCTAACCCTGCTCCCTAACCTTGCAACTTCTCATAGTTACACTCTGCTCCCAAAGTCCTAATGGAGCCATATTTTCCTGACTCCACTCCAAAGTTAACCAATCAGTCTATCTCTCATTCTCTTAGTCCCCCAGGCTGAGACAAGCCCCTGGTCCACTATGCCTAAAGAAATAACACAGTGAGTTTTGTGGTGGTCCCATGGAAGCTCTGGACCACCACCAGGTTTGAGGAGAGATGAGACATTCCTAGTCTTCCTCTGCCAAATACAAAACAGGACTCATACCCAGCTGTTTCTAAATATTTACCCTCAGACATCCTCTCTTTTTTACTGTCTCAACCCTTTTATTTTATCAAATAATATCAAGAGTATGGAACAGGTTTATATCCATTTCCTTTGGAAACCTGCATATCATGAACTGGCAACTCACTCTAAAATTTCATATCATTAAATTTGTGTACTTAATAGAAATTTCAGCTTTGAACATTGTATTATTTAAGGGGCAAGGTCAAGAAAATCTTGGTCATGCTAAGAAATTTGCATATTATCCTAATGTAATTGAAAGCCATTAGAGGTTTTGAAACCAGAAGTAATATGATCTATTGTGTTCAACAAATCCTTGGGCTACTGTGTAGAGCAGCAGTCACCAATCTTTCAGACCTCACAGACCACCAATTGGTGACTGCTGGTGTAGAGAATGGAATTGGGAGAGGCAAGGGTGGAAGAGAGCAGTCATAGACTACTGCAATAGACCACGTACAAGCAGATAATGCTTGTTCTCAAGAGGAAACACTGGAGGTGGTAAGCAGTGATAAGTTGTTGGCATATTTTGAAGGTAGATTCAAAAAGATTGGCCTGATATAGGAGTCTAAGAAAAGAGAAATCAAGGATAAATTCTAAATTTTTTATCTCAATAACTAGAATTTTATGGAGTCATCCACTTAGATGAGAAAGACTAAGAGAAAAATGTTTGTGGGAGAAACTATTTGGGATATGTTACGCTTGAGAAACCTATTAGATATCTAAGATGAGTCATGAAGCAGACAATTGAAATTTAAGTCTGGATCTTAGTAAAGAGTTAAGGCTGGAGTAACAGGTTTGGGAGTCTTCAACACTAACATGGTATTTAAAGCCATTAAACAAGATGAGATCATGTGGGGGCTGGAGGCAATGTAGATGTAGTCTGTTAAGAGACTGGGGGTGAATCATGTACCTTCAGCTTTTAGGGATTGAAAGGCAAAGGTTGCAGCAAAAAAGATTAGGAAGAGACTAACATTAGAGAGGGGTTTTAGTCCATGAGCTCCTGCTCAGGGACAAGGAGAAGAAGAAATAAGCACTGGAGAGGGAGACATAAGAAAGATAAATGTGCTGTTATCTGCACACAGAGATTATATGCTATGCTCCTAGGGAGATGCCCTATGGCAACTACTGTTAACATGTTCTAACTTTAGAAGCCCTTTGTTAGGAACTCAAGTCTAACACAGTAGAATGTTGGTGCTGAAATTGGCATCTGTCCTGTGCCTTACCCTGAGCAGAGAAACCCTATTTATAATTCAACAAAATCTATCCAGTATGTACTGTTGCACACTAGACCAGGCACATAGGTACAAACATTAAAATAATCTCTTGAGCCGAAACCGGTTTGGCTCAGTGGATAGAGCATCGGCCTGCATACTGAAAGGTCACAGATTAGATTCCGGTCAAGGGCATGTATCTTGGTTTCGGGCACATCCCCAGTAGGGAGCGTGCAAGAAGCAGCTGATTGATGTTTCTCTCTCATCAATATTCTAGCTCTCTATCCCTCTCCCTTCCTCTCTGTGGAAAATCAATAAAATATATTTTTTTAAAAAAAGATAATCTCTTGAGAGAGATAGACAAGTAAACATATAATGACAATTCAGTAAAATAAATGAAAAAATAAATAAATACTACTCAGTGCTGCTATGTATCCTCATGTACTCTTCTAAGTGCTTTACATATAATGTTTTATACTTATAAAAACTCAATGAGTTTCAAAATTGATCTGAAACAACTAGATATCCATATACAAAAGAATAAAATTGAGCCATTCCTCACACCAAACAAAAATGAACTCAGAGTGCATTATAGATTCAAATATAAGAGCTAAAATGATGTAACTTTTCAAGATAAACATAAGAGTAAATCTTCAGCTCAGTCGGTGTGGCTCAGTTGGTTGAGCATCAGGAGGGTGCTGGTTCAATTCCTGGCCAGGTCACATACCCAGGTTGTGAGCTCTATCCCCAGGAGGAAGTGTGCAGGAGGCACCCAATCAGTGATGTGTCTCTCTCATCTATATTTCTATCTGTCTATCCCTCTCCTTTCCTCTCTCTCTAAAAATTAATAAAAACATATTTTTTAAAAAGAAAGAAAACAAAGGACAGACACATAATGGAAGAAAATATTTGCAAGCCATATATCTGACAAGGAAGTTGCATCCAGAATACATAAAGAACATACAACTCAGCAATAAAAAGAAAAGTAATTCAATTTAAAAACAGGTGGAGGATTTGAATAGACATTTCTTCAAAGATGATATGCAAAAGGCCAATAAGCACACTAAAAGACTGTTCACATTACAAAAGTGAAAATCAAAATTATGAGATATCACTTTACATGCATTAGGGTGGTTAAAAGAAAAAAAAAATAGATAGTAACAAGTGTTGATGAGAGGGGAAAACCGAAACCTCATACCTTGCAATGGGATTGCAAAAAATGGTACTGCTGCTTTGGAAAATTGGTTGGGTGCAGTTCCTCAAAATGTTAAGTATAGATACCATATGATCCATAAATTACATTCTATACCCAAGAAAAATGGAAATGTATGTCCAAACAGAATCTTATACATAAATGTTCATAGCAGCATCATTCACAACTATAGGCCCAGTGCACAGATTCATGCCTGGGTGGGGTCCCTCAGGGGATATAGCAGTGCCTAAGTGGCAGGCAGCCAAGGAGAAGCCCCAGCCAAGGCTGGGTGCAGCTCTGCTGCCACTCCTCCTGGCCCCCTGGGCCTGCTGTCACCACCATCACCCCTACTCTGCAGCCCCCATAGTACTGCCACAGAGGTAGGAGAGGCTCCAACCGCCGCAGCTATGCTTGACAGCCATGAGCCTAGTTTCTGGCTGAGCAGCACGCCTGCCATCAGAGAACACTGACCACCAGGGGGCAGCTCCTGCATTGAGCATCTGCCCCCTAGTGGTCAGTGCATATCATAGCAACTAGTCATTCCAGTTGTTTGGTCATAACAGTCACTTAGGCTTTTATATATATAGATAGCCCTCAAATGGAAACAGTTCAAATATATATCCACCGATGAATGAATAAACAAATGTGCTATGTCTATTAAATAGAATATTATTTGGCAGTATTTGTATGGTATGTAAATTATGGGTTAATAAAGCTGCTTATAAAAAATGATAGACATATCCAAAAACAAAGGAAGCCTGCTTCTAAAGGGTCTTACTGATCCAATTTGGGAAAATTTTAGCTTTGAAATTAAAAATAACGCAAGGGGATAAAAAGAAATCCAATGAGATAGATACTGTTGTTTTTCAAATGAGAAAATGCAGGTGCATGAGAAGTCACTTCTCATAGTTACACCTATAATCGGTGGCAGAACTAGGATTTAGTCAGGCATTCTAGCTTTAAAATATGTACTTTTCATATTCTTTACCTACAATATCCTATCCATATATGTCAAGTCCATAACTAACAACATACTCAATGGTAAAACACCATAAACTTTTCCTAAGATTAGAAACAAGACAAAGATGTCCACTCTCACCACTTTTATTCAACATAGTATTGGAAATTCATATTAATCAGATGAAATAAAGAGAGAGAGAGAGAGAGAAGGGGGAGGGAAGGGGAAAGGGAAAGGGAAGAGAAATGGAATGGGAAGGGGAAGAGGAAGGGAAAGGGAAGGGAAAGGAAAAAATCATATAAATTAGGAAGAAATCATGTTGTCTGTGTTTACAGATAACACATTTTTTAGAGAAAACCTAAAAAGTCCACCAAAAAACTAAACATAAATTCAATAAAGTTACAGAATACAAAATCAATAATAATGAAATATCTGAAAGAGAAATTAAAATAATACCATTTACATTAGCATCACAAACAATAAAACACTTAGAAATAAATTTATTCAAGGATGTAAAGGATCTGATACTGCAAACTACAAAAGACTGATGAAAAAAATTGAAGACACAAATAAATGAAAAGATTCAATGATTATGGATTGGGTGAATTACTATTGTTTAAAATATCCACACCCTCACTGCCTGGTTGGAGTGGCTCAATTGGTTCCATGCACTGAAAGGATACAAGTCTGATTCAGGATCAGGGCACATGTCCAGGACGCAGGCTCAGATGCTTGGAGGGGGCATACAGGAACCAGACAATTGATGTTTTGCTCTCACATCAATGCCTCTCTTTCTTTCTCTCTCCCTCCCTCTCCTTTCCCCTCTTTCTAAAAATAATTTTTTAAAAATATTTTAAATGTCCATACCACATCCAAAATGATCTACAGATTCAATGCAATCCCTATCAAAATTCCAAAGACATTTTTTTACAGAAATAGATTCCTAAAAATGTGTATGGAGCCACAAAGACCATGATTAAACAAAGCAATCTTGAAAAAGAACAAAACTGGAGGCATCACATTTCCTCATTACAAAGCTATAGTAATCAAACAGTATGGTATTGGTATATAAAAACTGTCAAATTAGGGGAATAGAATTGAAAGCCCAGAAAGAAACCATGCAACTAATTTTTGACAAAGGAACCAAGAATATATAATGGGGAAAAGTCATGGTATCGTAAAAACTAATTTTCCACATGCAAAAAAATTAAACTGAATCCCTATCTTATAGCATATGCAAAAATCAATTCAAAATAGATTAACGATTTGAAGTAAGACCTGAATCTATAAAACTCATACAAGAAAACTAAGGGAGTAAGCTCCTTAAAGTTGGTTTGGCAATAGTTTTTTGGATTTTGACAACAAAAGCAAAAATAGATAATTAGGACTACATCAAACTAAAATGTTTCTGCACAGCAAAGAACCCATATCAAAATGAATCCATCATCAACCTATGAAATGGGAAAAAATACTCCATAAAGGGGATAGTGCCCAAAATATACAAAGAATTGACACAACTCAGTAGCAAAAAGGAGAGGAGAAAGAGGAAGAGGAGGGGGAAAGAGAAGGGAGGGGAAGCATTTTGGGGAGGGGGAGGGGGGAAAGGAGGAGAGAAGGGAGAGGATGAGAAAGAGGAGACACACAAATACCATTTTAGAATGGCTAGAAGACCTGAATACACATTTTTCCAAAAAAAGACATACAAATGGCCAACAGGTACATGAAAAAGTACTCAATATCACTAATTATGAGGGAAATGCAAATCAAAATCACAATGAGATATCACCTCGCACATATAAGAATGGCTATTATCCAAAGAAACAAGAGATAACTAATACTGTCAAAGATGTGGAGAAAAGAAAACCCTTGTACACTGTTGGTGGGACCTGGTATAGCCATTTGGAAAACAATATATAAGTTCCTCAAATTTAAAAACAGGACTACCATATGATGCAGCAATTCTACTTCTGGGTAAAAATCCAGAAGGAAGTGAAAGCATTATCTTGAAGAGATATCTGAACTTTCATGTTCATTTTAGGTTACTGACAATAGCCAGGGGATGGAAACAACTTAAGTGTTTATTGATGGGTGAGTGAATAAAGAAATGTGATATATATATACACAAAAGAATATTATTTATTCAGCCTTTAGAAAAAAAAGAAATCCCGTTATTTGCCACAGATGGAAGAAATTGGAGAACATTATGCAAGAGAAATAAGCTAGACAGAGGAAGACAAGTATGTAAGATATCACATAGAACAAAAAAAAGTCAGCATACATGAAAATATGTTCCTTGGAACATAATGTTAAAATGCAGAATAACAGTGCCTGAGAATCTAGGGTGAGATTGGCACATGATTTCCTCTTTGAAGAGAGGAAATGGAATATTTAAGAAGACAGTCATCAGAATGCAGACTGCAAAACAATGAGCCAAGATAAAAACGTTCCCTATAATGAACTGTTCAAAATTTGCCCCTTCCAGATTGTCCTGCTGAGTGTTGGGAGGAGAGAGTACCACTGTGGTGGAATAATTCTGAAATAACATTACCAATTTTATGATATCCTGGTTCCATTTAAAATTACTGTCAAGGTTTTATTATAAAATCTTGCTTATTCAGCAAATTAATTGAATCAAATACTTTTTCACCTAAGCTCTATATATTCTTTTCATGTTTTAGGCCATACTGTCCACAAAATATTTGGGTGACCTATGAAACTGCCATCAGTGGAAACAAATGAAAATTTCATATGTTAAATTAAGAGTTATTTCACTCATTTTTTCATTTCTATATATATATTTTTATTAAATCTTTATTATTCAGATTATTACATTTGTTTCTCTTTTTTCCCCTTCATAGCTCCCCTCCACCTGGCTCCCAACCCTCCCTCTAACATTACCTCCCTCTCATTGACCTCATACATAGGTGTATGATTTTTGTCCAGTCTCTCCCTGTACACCCCTCACCCCTTTCTCCCTGAGAATTATCACTCCACTTCCTTTCTGTGCTCCTGATTCTATTATATTCACCAGTTTATTCTGTTGATCAAATTTTTAATTCACTTAATTTTTAGATTCACTTGTTGATAGATATGTATTTGTTGTTCATAATTTTTTATCTTTTACCTTTTTCTTCTTCCTCTTCTTAAAGAGTACCTTTCAGCATTTCATATAACACTGATTTGGAGTTGATGAACTCCTTTAGCTTTTTCTTATCTGTGAAGCTCTTTATCTGCCCTTCAATTCTGAATGACAGCTTTTCTGGATAGAGTATTCTTGGTTGTAGGTGCTTGCTATTCATCACGTTGAATATTTCTTGCCACTCACATCTGGCCTGCATCGTTTCTGTTAAGAAATCAGTTGACAATCATATGGGTCCTCCCTTGTAGGTAATGAACTGTTTTTCTCTTGCTGCTTTTAATATTCTCTCTTTGTCTTTTGCTCTTGGTATTTTAGTTATGATGTGTCTTGGTGTGGTCCTCTTTGGATTCCTTTTATATGGGGTTCTGTGTGTTTCCTGGACTTGTAAGTCTATTTCTTTTACCAGATGTGGGAAGTTTTCAGTCATTATTTCTTTAAATAGGTTTTCAGTATCTTGCTCTCTCTCTTCTTCTGGCACCCCCACAATTCTGATGTTGGTACACTTGAAACTGTCCCAGAGACTCCTTACATCATCTTCACATTTTTTTATTCTTTTTTCTTCTTGCTTTTCCAGTTGAGTGTTTTCTGATTCTTTATATTTCAAAATTTTGACTTGATTCTTGCCTTCCTCTAGTCTGCTGTTAGGTCTCTGTATAATCTTTTTTTATTTCAGTCAGTGTATGTTTAATTTCTAGTTGGTCCTTTTTCATCTCAAGTTGGTCCTTTTTCATCTCAAGTTGGTCCTTTTTCATCTCGTCTTGGGTCTCGATAACTTTATCCAACTTTTCTAGGATATTCTCTTTTTTTAATATATTTTATTGATTTTTTACAGAGAAAGGGAGAGAGATAGAAAGTCAGAAACATCGATGAGAGAGAGACATTGATCAGCTGCCTCCTGCACGCCCCACAGTGGAGATGTGCCCGCAAGCAAGGTACATGCCCCTGACCGAAATCGAACCCGGGACCCTTCAGTCTTCAGGCCGACGCTCTATCCACTGAGCCAAACCAGTCTCGGCTCTAGGATATTCTTGAAAAACCTTATAAGCGTGGTTTTGAACTCTATATCCAGTTGTTTGTTTTCCTCCATTTCTTTTGTTTGTGATCTCTTCCCTTGTCCTGGCATTTTCACTATGCCAGGAGAACTTCTGTGTTGGATTCAGCCTTATGATACCAGACTTGCAAAACTGCAAAAGCCTCTCTGTTGAGTTTGGGATGGGTGGAGTCTCAGGGCTTAATGGAGTGCCTTGCCCTCCAGTTGGCCCCCGAGTCTCACATGACTGGGTAGCGCACGCTCTCTCTCTCAGTGCCTCTAGACTGCTGCCCCTCTGGCTCCCCTGTGCTCTGGGACCATATGAGTGTGGGTCCCCAGGGTTTTGCCCGAATCTGGGGTTTAGTGGAGTTAGAAATGACGCAGTTTGGATGGTTTGTCTCCCGCCCTGTTGTGAAAGCCAGCAGCACAAATCAGCAGCTGGTCTTCTGCGAGCAGTGCTGTGCGAGCCGCCTGACTTTTGCCCTCTTGAGACTCCCCCAAATTTCCATGCACTTCTCCCTTTCCACAGTCCAAACTCCCCCCGTATGAGTTTTGGCTGGACCTGGGGTGTAGTGTCGTAGAATAAGGGGTTCAATGCCATTGGAAGTCTCCCGCCAGAGAAACCCAGCCAGGTACTCCGGCACCCGCTCTCTCCGCATGTGTCTCTGTACCTCAGCTTTTCGCAGCTCCTCTGGGTCTCTGTGAGCCCCTTTCTTTCCTTCTAGTTGTAGAATTTCCACTCAGCCAGCTTTCCTGTGGTTCTGGATGATGTATGTTCTATCTTTTAGTTGTAGTTTTGAAATTGTTTTGCGAGGTAGCATTGAAGGTGTTTACCTATGCTACCATCTTGGTTACCTCTCTTATATTATATTTTTGATGCATTTTCACTTATATATTTCCCAAAGTCTCTTTCAATAGCATTAAAAGGTTTCCTAATATTTATTATTGCAAAGATATTCATAATACATAGAAAAATATACAAATTTATTCTCCTAATTTTATAAAAATTGTGTATATCTCTGAAATATCAGCATTATTTTTGGTCCTGCATATATAGAAATACAATTTTATGTAAGAAAAAATGTTGGGAAACAGTAATAAATATTAATGGTGATCATCTTTGGACAATGCAAGTTTGAGTGATTAAATTTCTTTATAGCCCTATCCAATTTAGCTCAGTAGATAGAGCTTCAGCCTGAGGACCAAAGGGTCCCAGGTTCAATTCTGGTCAAAGTCACATACCTTGGTTGCAGGAAGCAATTGATGAGTTTCTCTCAGATCAATGTTTCTCTCTGTCTTTTCCTCTCTTCCACTCTCCCTAAAAATCAATGGAAAAATATACTCGGATGGGGATTAACAATGAATAAACAAATATGGTTTCCTTTAAAAAAAGATAAACTTTATAATACTTTATATTTCTAAATTTCCTGAAATAATTATGTATTATCAAAAAAGAATATTAAAGTTATAAAACCAATAAACCATTTTTATATACTTAAGAGAGAATAAATAACTACTTCATCTCCAACATTAAGCAGTAAGATTCTGTGATTTGAGACTAGGAAGAATTAATTGATCTAGTATGAGGCACGGGAAGGTGGAGTAGAGAAGACTAGAGAGAACTAGTAATTCAAGTTGTATATTAATCTTCCAAAAACTGGCTTATCACTGCTTTCCTGCAAATCTTCTATATAAATAGTAAGTATTTAACTAATTAGTCCAACTGAAATTTTCAGTACATTTCTCTGCCCACTCCTCCCTACAAACCCATACCGCTGCCATTAATATTGTCAAAACCTGAGGATTTCAACCTCCACTCCTATCCCGCAAACAAGAAAACTGAAACCCTATAATGGTAACTGACTCTCCCAAGTCTACTTTCCAAGCAACTTCATGTCATTTGGTTTAGTTCTTCTCATCATCACCAGTTTCCTGCCTTAAAGCCCTTTAATTTCCATGATCGTGACCAAAATAGAAAATCTAATATTCTCTACTACCCAAATCTCTATTGCTGTATGAAGAAGAGAAAGTGTCTACAGGACACAAGTACAGTGCATCAAAGTAGTTATTAGTGTTTGTATTAATTAGCAGAGTTAGTTAGTTTTAGTATTAGGTCCTCCTTATTAGTCATTAGGAAGACTACTGGCTGTCATTAGGACTCTTGACTAGCCTATTCTAAATACTCAGGATCTGACCCCACAGGATTTCCTAAGTCCATGGAAATCACCCACAAATTTCAAGTCAAAGCAAAAGAAAATAATCTTCTTCAGACCTTAGCAATTTCACTTCCAAGGCTGAATTATTGTTTCCTGCAGGACTAGGCTGGCCAGAAAAAATTAGGATGGAAACCATGTTGGTCTATAAAGTGTGATGCTTTCAAATGCAAGTAACAGACCCAAATGTGCCAGTACTATAAGCTGAAGAGAGTCCAAGACAGCAATCACAGGAGGGGATGGGCCAGCTGAGTCCTCCTTGGGAAATCCTTTCCATATGTCCCTATAAGTCAGAAGAACCTAAAGAGAAGTTGGAATCCAAAGCTCAAACTAAGCAAAGACATGTGTCTAATCAGCATAGTGTAGCAGAGGAAAACGTCTCAAAGTTTAATTTAGTTTTACCCCAGTGAGTATGTTATTGATATAGTATAGGGATTGACTGCCCAGATCTTTGTGATGTTAAAATCTTTCCTTCTGGCATGTTCCAATCTAGAAAGAAGTAGGGCTGTGGGTGCCTGTGCCTGTCACTGCAACAAAGCAACACAGTTTCTCCTCTAGGGAGACTACAGAATTCTGAAATGTTGTTCCACAAAGTAACTGTTGAATAGCCAAAAGGTGGAAGCAACCCAGTATCCACCAACAAATAAATAGATGGGCAACATATGGCATATACATACAATGGAGTATTTTTCAGCCTTAATAAAGAAGACAATTCTGACATATGCCACAACATAGATGAAATATGAAGACACTGTACTAAATGTAATAAGCCAGTCACAAAAGGACAAATTTTTTTTTGGTTCTCCTTATGGGAGGTACTTAGAATAGTCAAATTCAGAGATAGGAAGTAGAATGATGATTGCCAGAGGCTGGGAGAAGCAAGGGAAATGAGTTATTTAATGGAGACTTAGTCCCAGAGGATTAAAACTTTCTGGAGATGGATGGTGGTTATGACTGCATACCAATGGGAATGTACTTAATGCCACAAATGTATACAATTAAACACAGTTAAAATTGTAATTTTATGGTATATGTGTTTTACCACAATAAAGAAAAATATCTTCTCAAAGAATATATTCTTGACACATTATAACGTCTTAATCTTTTAATAATATGCTTCAATTTCAGACATCATTTTTAGTCTACTAGAAATGTTATTATTTTACAGAGCAAAGAAAGTATCTTTTCAGCCCCCACATCTCCCACATAAAGGGTGCTCAACAAATATTTGTTGAGTGAATGAGCTTGGATTATTTTACTTTAAAAAAAATTTCTATGTGTCACCCTTCTACAAACTGCATTACTGACATATTTTTCTACAGATGCTTTCAATATTTGGCTATTTGAAGAAACTGAGCTAGCAAGATTTTATATAAATACTATGATAACAGAAACAGGAACATTTGTGTCTAGTTCAGAAATTCTGAGAGAAAACAAGCATGTGGTGTGTGCATACAAAGATGCCTGCATTCTTACTGGTTGAAGCCCAGTAATTCAAGTTTTATATTAATCTTCCAAAGACTGATTTATCACACAAACAAGCATGTGGTGTGTGCATACAAAGATGCCTGCATTCTTACTAGTTGAAGCAAGATATCTTACCAATTCCGGTAAATCTGGTCTTGATACTTAAAGTTGATGCTGATTGTCCCCAAAAATGACAAAGTAATAAAAACTCAACTACAATAATACATGTAACAAAAAGTGTCAGACACATATAAAGTAAAATATAATGTTTTTGACTCGCATAATACGGTCATTGGCTTTCACTTGAGAAATGCAGCTTTCCCCCAGCTTCATAATGTATTTCTCTATTACAATAGAGAGGAAGTAGACTCTAAATGCTTTCTAATTCTAAATCTTTGGGCCAGCTATTGTCCTTCTCCATTTGAAACTTTCCAGCATTAGAGACAAGAGTCATCCTGAATCTGGTCCCTACTAGATTGAATGGATTCTACTTTTGGTGTTCACTCAAATCACAGTACTCCCAAGGAGTCTCTCCATAGGGTAAAAAGCCACCAACATCAAAAAATCAAGTCTAATTCCTTATTTTATGAAAATGATACTGCTCCTAGAGGCTGAAATCCATGTTCCTTTCAAATTCTGCACTTGAGAGATATAATAATCTGATGACAATAAGTAGTTTCACTTTTTTAAAAACCACTTTGAGCAAAATAGAGAATAAATAGTATTATATAAACACTGTATCTTAGTTTATTCAACCTCTTGATTTAAAAAAAAAAAGTATAATTTTGCTAAAAGAAAACAGAAGTCCTAAAAAAAAAAACTGCTATAAACCATAGTTCTCTGCCATCCCAGCCTTGGGTTTCCATAGCTATAGTGGAGGACAAGAATTATTTATAGTTAAAATACATGTCAGCTCAACTTACTGAAGTTCAAAATGCATTTGGCTGCCCACTGCTAATGCCTTGTTTGAAAAGTTTTTATCTGTTTACCAAGGCCAACCATCCAAACTATTTGAACTTGGATTCATTATAAGCCTGTGACTGAACCAACCCCAAGAGCAGCCACTAGAAGCCACTTCCTGGCTCTCTCCCTGCTTCACAATTCTGACCTGGTTTCAAAGGTTCAGATCCCCTCACAAGTCTCCTCCCATGCAAGCCTTTGTTCTTGTGACTTTTTTAAATCTAATATTATCCCTCTTCGCCTAAGTGAATCACTCATGAGTGGCCATAGATACAGGCCAAAAACCTACAGGAATTCAGAAAAGGAGGTCATCGGTAGCATTAAGAAATGTCGAAAGAGATTTGTGAAACCAAGTGTTGTGAAAGATAGATGGAAACTCCCAGTATAACAATTGTGAGATATCAAATTTGCAGCCAAACATTATACATAGCTAATAATAGACAACTGTATCTAATTTCCATTTTCAAATTATCTGACTACCAAAGTCAAAGATGAATGATTATATTTGATTCATAGTCATGTCTACTCATCACTGTTTTCTGTTCCTCTAACTCAGTGGTTCTCAACCTTCCTAATGCCGTGACCCTTTTATACAGTTCGTCATGTTGTGGTGGCCCCCAATCATAAAATTAGCAACGAAAATAATTTTATGGTTGGGTCAGCACAACATGAGGAACTGTATAAAAGGGTCGCGGGGGGAGGAGCCAAGATGGCGGCATAGGTAAACACCTACACGGCTGCCTCGCACAACAATTTCGGAACTACAACTGAAGGACAGAACAGACATCATCCAGAACCACAGGAAAGCTGGCTGAGTGGGGGTTCTGCAGCTGGAGGGAAAGAGAGGGGTTCACAGACACCCAGAGGAACTGCAAAAAGCTGAGGTACGG
>PVJN01029781.1:0-26142 GCA_004026805.1 Lasiurus borealis
GAGGAGATGTTGGGGGGCGGGGAGGGGAGCCTGGGTCTCGGTGAACTCCGAGGAAAGTGGAAGGGACTGGGGGAGGGAGGGAGGGAGAGAGGGGGCCGGGAGGGGAGGAGCCAGGGAGGGAGGAGGGGAGGAAGGAAGGAAGGAGAGTATGGGGAGGCGAGCGGGGTGGCGGGGAGATGGCAGCTTCCCCGCGCGGTTCCCACCTTCTGACGACACCCGGGCGCCCAGCCACCCACCCGCGAGACGCCGGCGGGGGAAGCCTCCGCGCGAGCGCCCCCTGGGGGGTGCCGGCGGCGGGAGCGCTGCCCCGGGCACGCGAGTCCGCGGCCCCGCCCCGGGCTGGGCGGGTGGCGCGCGCGGTGGTCCAGCCGCGCCCACAGCCCAGGCTTCCTGCCGGGCTCCATCGCTCGCACCTGCTCCCGGGGACCTTTCCGCTCTCCCAGCGCCTGGACCTCACCGCCGCTTTGGGGCGCAGCGGAAATATCTGCGAGAGGATGGGGTTGTTTTTATTTGTTTATTTTATATTTATTTTTGCACAGATTCAAGGAAACTCCTTGGATGCATGTCGGCTCCCACCCAAAAATGAAGAGAGCGCTCTCCTCCCTGCAGGATGGGAGCCCGATAATTATTATTATTATTATTTTTAGTAAATGCATGAAAAAAAAATGAATGGGTGGACAACCAGGCTTTTGGTTCATCTCCAATGTCTTTCTAAATGCATCCATCTCACAAATAAGATTTTTTTTAAGTGCTGAGGGAGTATACCTGTGTTTAAAAATAGACATGAACACGCTATCTGGTGGAAGGGGGGAGGGGAAGCAGAGGGCGCCACTGCCTCGTGTTACAAAGCACTTTAGAAAGTGCAGCTTTCCTGTTCCAAACTTACTCAGCCACGTTCAGAAGAGTGAGCAAGGGGGGACATATTGTGTCTGACTGTTTCCACAACAGAAGATAAACCAGCCAACTCAGCAGGTAAACAGGGTCAGAATCACAGGTCAGACTTCAGAATCCATAGGGTCCAGAAAAGACACTGACGTTGAGATGGCATGGAGGACGTCACAATCTAAGAGGGATGGGGACCTAGGGAGGTCAGAGGGTCTTCGCTCCATGCTCGTGAGACACTCTCTAACCAGTCTCCCCTCATGTAAAGCGGTTATCAGCCAAGCGCCTTTCACCAACAACAGAGCTCTCAACTTCAAAGCCATAGAACAGTGGTTCTCAACCTTCCTAATGCCACTTCCCTTTAATGCAGTTCCTCATGTTGTAGTGACCCCCAACCATAAAATTATTGCTAGCCACGAAAATAATGTTATGGTTGGGGGTCACCACAACATGAGGAACTGCATTAAAGGGACGTGGCATTAGGAAGGTTGAGAACCACTGCCACAGAAGGAGAAAAAATAGGGTGAGGGGCAGGCGCCCCACTAATCGTTCTATGGTGGCAATAAAGATCTTTGGAAGGAAGAAAAAAGCCTTCAGAGAGAGAGAGAGAGAGAGAGAGAAGAGAAGAGGAGAGGAGAGGAGAGGAGAGGAGAGGAGAGGAGAGGAGAGGAGAGAAGAGAAGAGAAGAGAAGAGAAGAGAAGAGAAGAGAAGAGAAGAGAAGAGAAGAGAAGAGAAGAGAAGAGAAGAGAAGAGAAGAAAGGAAGAAAGAAATACATTTTCTTCCCCAAGTCACCTCCCAGGATCTTCTAAAGTAGGAAAACATTGAGCACGGTTCCTAGAAAGGATCTTAGGGAGTTTGTAGACTGAAGCTCTGATTCGCTTTGATTGGAAAAACTTTGGTCAGGTGCTGTGGTTGAGCACGTGCGGATCAAACTGGCCTTGGCATACGGGAGTACACTAATGCGCCAGGCCTTGCACGGTGTGGGGAGCATTCAGTCTGTAAGCCCCCCTGAGCCAGGGTGTCGCCCCACCTGATTCACACTGAGAGTAAAACACAGGGTCCGTTCCCCCAAAGGAAATTCAGGGTCTTCCTGCCAAGAAAGGAGAGCTGGATGCTGGCCAGGCAAAGTCAGCATATGTTCGCCAACTATAGAAATATCAAGTCCGAAAATACTCCTTTCAGGTTTAGTGGAGAAGTAGCCTCAACCGTTACGTTGGAGCTGGATTGAACCAGGAAAGGTGAAAAGAAGAGAAAGGAAAGTCATTAAGCATTTCCTTGCACGTTGTCCGAGTCCTCTGAAATTTAAGTCCCTTGAAGGCAGGTCCTAGTCTGTTTTGTTGTCTTGTTCCTGATTATAACCCCAATGCCTAACGCAATGTGTATCACTTAGCAGGTAACCAACAAACATTTTGTTAAATTATTTTTTAATTTCTTCATTTTTTTATTTTTAAAGTTGATTTTAGGCGGGGGAGGGAGAGGGACAGAAAGAAAAATCGATGAGAGAGAAACAAATTGGCTGCTCCTGCATGGCCCCTACCCAGGATCCAGCCCCAAACCCAGACAATGTGCCATAAT
The DNA here is from genome assembly GCA_004026805.1 of Lasiurus borealis. Lineage (NCBI taxonomy): Eukaryota > Metazoa > Chordata > Mammalia > Chiroptera > Vespertilionidae > Lasiurus > Lasiurus borealis. Next base: position 2,460 of record PVJN01029781.1, read on the forward strand.
CAAGAATCAACCCTATGACCTCTTGGTTCATGGGTCAGTGCTTAACCACTGAGCAACACCAGCTGGGCTGTTAAATTTTCTAAAATACCTTAGAGATCATTTAACACAAACCTCTTATTTTATAAGTAAGAGAAAAGGAATCAAGATGTGCTGAGCATCTTGATTTTCCAGACAATCTGGTAGGCACTCTATTGACCATCCCATTTAATTTCTCAATTACTTACTTGAGTATGTTTTATTATATCTACACACACACACACACACACACACACACACACACAACTGGGTTTATATTGTCAGGACAACCACACCAGGGAATACAACCAGTGAATGAGAGAACCTGGAGTGTTCACTGAGGCAGACTCTGAAGGACCAACTCAGAGTAACTAGACATGAACCTGAGGACGGAAGTAATAGAAGGATCCAGGGCCATCATGCACGGTCCTCCATGTTAAAAGCATAGACACACACATGAAACACAATGCCACAACTTGTGACAAATATGTTTTCCTCAGCCAGCAGCCTTCAGCCCCCTAATTAGAAACAAACAGCCGCTTGCCTGCAAGCCGGTGTGCAGAACACACGTGCACTTTACGCCAGAAACTTGAATTTTTTCTTTTCTCGAGGCATGACACTGAAGGTAAATTCAAAGACAGGCTCCTTGCAGGGCACAGAAAGCAGAATTGCCTCCCACGTCTCCCATGAAGCCAACAGCTCATCTCTACCAATAAAGATTATCTAATCGGCTAATGAACTACGGCCGCAGTCATTGAGCCCACAGCAAGCTGCTCACCAGAGTCCCTTCCACGGTGGTGACAGCCAAATTGCCTTCTCTGGATCACTCACCTCCTTCCGAGTCTCCTTTTCATGGATGCTGAGCTGCTGGGCGCTACGGCCATCGTCAAAATTCTCTGGAGCCACGGCCCCTCCGGTGTTCGCAAGCCGCAGAGGAGGCTCCAGATCTGGGTACATTCGCCAGCCCGGTCTCTGTTTAATAACATAAGGGGAGGCATTCGCTCGCTGTCCTATGCCAATATGAAAGGCACCTCACCCATCAGTGTGACAAGTGAAAAGCTGGAACGGAGCCAGGGAACAAGAGGGAAGAAATGTGGATTCTTACCAACGCGGTTGATACCATGTTTTAAAGGGCAGCAGATGATGAAGGGGGGAAGCAGGCGGCGTCGGTGCCCTGCGTTAAAAACCTTGGATCCTTCCCTGAATGAGTCAGGATGAGCATTTTGTTTGGAAACGGAATGTCCGTCTTCTGTCTGTCTGTCTGTCTGTCTTTGTTTCGTTCTTTCAGCGGTAGGATGGTTCACACTCAACTAGCCAAGGGGACTGCTGTAAACAACGGGATCTATTTTTGAGGCTTTGGATCGAATAAGAACCTCGAATTTCTCCCTAGGGATATTTATAGCTCAAAATGTGTCTTTGTTTTTTTATTTCGTGTGATTTTGAGAATTGACTGATATGTCTACCTCTGGTGTTTCTGTACATGCCTGAGATGGGTTGTATTGCTGGAAAGCAGAGAGCAACGCTCTGAGAAAGCCCTTCTAAGATGCTACGAGCTGAGAGAACTGTATGTCACGAGTTGCTGTAGGGAACACACCTTCCACTGTCTGTCATTCTGTAAAAGGACCCTATTTGAACCCTGGTATCTCCAAAGCCATCACTAACCAATTATGCCAGGAAGGGGCACCTTCTACTCTTGCCTACCAGTAGGTGGCATTAAACTCCCTCTAGCTTCATTGCGTTTTTAAAAACCAGAGACAGAGAACCCTTTCTGAGATTTTACATTGGCCCGATAGTGATATTTTAAAATACACTAAATCAGCTCTCTTATTTTCAAGTCAATTATTCCACGTATCTTTTAACTAGACCCCTCAGTCATGCCTCTCAGCCTCATTTCCTCCTTGTGAGAAGAAGGGATTTTGAATCGAACTCCATCTCTGGGGTTCCAGTTTTCATCTGTATGATATCTGCCCGGCCACACTGCTCCTAGTATTTGTGATAAACTCATTAAGACGCCACTCCTTTGGGTTTAAGGGGTGTTAGCATGCAACCCTTACTGGGTGGCAGAGTCTGCTATTTGCCTAGCTCTAGCCTAGATTCACTTTCGTTTGTTTTTCCTTATTAAGAATAGCAGTTTTGTGGGAGGTGGCAATGTGCTCAGCCCCAAACCCACATTTTCCAGTCTTGCTTGCAGATGGGGTAGTCATGTGACGAAGATCTAACCCTGCACTGTCTCATATGGTAGCTACTAGACACATATAGCTATTTACATTTAAATTTATTGACATGAAATACAATTTAAAATTCATTTCCTCCGTGGTACCAGCCACATTTTATTTTTCAATGTGTTTTTATTTATTTTAGAGAGTGAGGAAGGGAGAGGGAGAGAGAGAGAAACATCATCAACGTGAGAAACACTGATTAGCTGCCTCCTGCAGGCCCTACTGGGGATTGAGCTGGCAACCAGGGCATGTACCCTGACTGGGAATCAAAACTGCCACCTTTTGGTGCTTGGGATGACACTCAACCAACAGATCCACACTGGCCAGCACACGTTTTAAATGCTAATAGTCACAGGTGGATAGCAGCTACCACCTTGGATAGTTTCGATACAGGAAAATTCCCAGCATCACCGAAAGTTCTGCTGTACATGCTGGTCTTGCCATTGAGATGTCGGTGGAAGTTAAAAGGAAGTTTCCAAGATCATCTTAAAAGGGAGGGAGATACTGACTCAGCTGGCCTGTTCCTTTATCCCCTCCTCCCCCTCCCTTCTTTCTACCTAAAGGAGAAGGTGGGTCAACCATGATGTGACTGTGAAGCAGCAAGCATTTGCTAAGGCAGAAAAAGCAGAAAGATAAAAGGAACCTGGGTCTTGATATCTGAAGGCAGACACGTTCTCATCAATTTTATTATGAGGAAAATAAAGCCTCCGGTTGAGTCAAGCCATTATTTTCAGCTTTCTGTTACTAACAGCCCAATATTACTTCTAACTGATTGGCCTTCAGAAAGTTACCTGGGCAATTTTTATTAATGGCTTTGGATAAACCAGTCGCTTTCCAGTTTCCTTTCCTTTAGACAGAGCTGGGGACAATGTCTTGGTTAAAAAAACAAAACAACCTACATTCCTACCAAAAGACAATTATGAGTCATTCATTTAAATATGCAAGTAGGCCAAGAGGGGGTGGGGAGGACACTAGGAAATTAACTAATGATTATCTTCTATCTGATAGTTTGGTTGAAGAGCAGCTTTGCATTTTCCTGGAGAAAAGGTTGGTGGGAATGGAGAGAAAAGGAAAGTAATATTTGAGACTGTCTTACGTGCTAGAGAGTTGGCTGAATGACTAACCATGATCGTATTTAGCTCACATGACAACCCCATAAGGTAAGTATTTCTTTTTTGGTTTGCAGATAACAAACTGAAGCTGAGAGAGATTAAGTATACTGTCAAAATATACCTAGCTACTTAGTTACAGAGCTGAGTTCTAAATCCAGATCTGCTTGGCTCTTGCCACAGCTATTTAATGAAGGGTTGTTGTTAGGCCGCATGCAGAGTTTTTAAACCACACATACATGACGATATTTTAATTATTAAATGAAATTTCTTATCCTGCTTTGCAGTCTAGCTTTTTATTTCTAACTAGAGGCCTGATGCACGGAATTCACGCAAGGGGCCCCACCCCAGCAGCTGCCTCTGCCTCCTCGCCCTCCCCCCACCTCCATACATACACCCGCCACCACAAGGCCACCTCTGCCTGGCTCTCCCCGCCACCGCTGCGGCTTCATCTGGAAGGACATCTGGTCTAATTAGCATATTATGCTTTTATTATTACAAATTATATTGACATTCATTGTAATTTATAATGGTTATAAAATATCCCTGTTGTGGATGTAACAAAATATGCCAAACAACCCCATTTTTTGAGCATTTGTTTCCAGTTTCTCCCCATTGTACACAAGGCTTCCATAAGCACGATTTTCTATCTTATTCCTCTGAAGTGATGTGACAAGAATAGCAGGAAAGGCACCTCTGTGGTAATCTTTACAACAGTCCATAATCTCAGTCTACTATCATGAGCAAAGCACCCAACACAAATTGAGGAACATTTTATAAAATATCACGCCAGTACTCCTCAAAACTGTCATCATAAAAAAAAAGAAGAAGAAAGACTGAGAAACTGTTGCAGACTAGATCATATTGCGACATAACAACAAGTGCAAAGTGGAGCCTTAGATTGGAATGTGGAAAAAGAGGACATCATGGCCTGTGACTTACTTCAGCCAATAAAAATCAGCAAAATAGATGTTGTATCCATTCAGAGCCTAGACGGTTAAGAGGTTTGGCACATTTTGGCATTGGTGACATCCAAATAAAGTGTGGTGTTTACTACTGAATAGTTCTGTACCCACGTTGGCTTCTCGGTTTGACACGTACTCCTTGTTAATATATAAGCTGCTAACATTAGGAGAAAATGAATGAGACATATATGGACATTCTCTGTACTATCTTTAAAGCTTCTCCATTAAGTCTAAAATTATCCCAAATGAAAAGTTTATTAAACACACACACAGACACACACACACACACACACACACACACACACACACACACACAACTTTTCTACTTGGTTCCGTAGGATAAAGTTAGACTAGTTCAGGTGTATGATACATGTTGTGAAATTACCAGGTTGGTGATTGCGTATTTTGTGAGTAAAAACTTTGCTTTATCTCATTGGAATCTTTAAGTCACCTGTCTCCTCAGCAAAGTCCACAAAGGACATCCCCCAATTAACTCCTTGCAAAAGCCAGAGAGAATACTGATGAGAACTGCCAGAGAATTAGCACCCAGCCCACCTTTCCCAGCCTGGCTGCTCCTCAACAGGCAAAGAAACTTAAAACAAATAAACAAACAAACAAAAACTCCTGGGAAACAAGAACAGAAAGTCAGAGGATGCCATTTTTTACATAAGTCGTTTTTCTGATTGCAACTCTGCTTTCTGCATTTTCCCAGCAGCGCTGCCTTTAAAGTGAATCACCGGTGATCAAAGGCAAACCAAAATAACACATTGTTCCTCCAGAGAAGAGAAGGTGAAGTCCCATCATCCGGAGGGTATTCTCAGAGGGAAGAAAGAAGAGCAAGAGAGAGACCACATTGTCTACTTGTCCTAAAAAGCAAGGCCTGTAATTTTGTTCTTTTGAAAATCTTTTTTTAAAAAACACGCATTTGCTTGTTGGAAAAGTTGTAAATAACGCTGAGGCGTGTGTATTAAAAACTTTATCCGTTCTGTGTCTGTCACCTCCTCCTGGAGCAGTGTGCAGTGGATGGTCTCCATTATGTCTGAACTTGCTGTTGGTATTTACAGGAAAGGAGATATTAGCACAGGCAGTAAGCATCTGTGTGCCAGACACTGTCCTAGGCCTCTATGGGTATGTTGTCATCAGTTTTTCCCAACAGTGCCGGGTCAGAGTGTGGGAGATTCCAAAAATGAGAAATAGTCTTTGCTTTCCTCTAACCATACCCCTTGCTATGTGCCTCTGCAGCTCTTCCCACCTAGGAGGGGCAACTGTTTTTTGGTCCTCTTGAATCTGGGTGGGCCTTGTAACTTACTTCAGCCAATAAAAATCAGCAGAAAAAATGTTGTGCCGGTTCAGAGCTTAGATAGCTAAGAGGTTTGGCACATTTTCACCCACCTACCATAAGAACACACCCAGCGAGACCGGTTTGGCTCAATGGATAGAGCGTCGACCTGCGAACTGAAAGGTCCTGGGTTCGATTCCGGTCTGGGGCATGTACCTTGCTTGCAGGCACATCTCCAGTGTGGGGTGTGCAGGAGGCGGCTGATTGATGTCTCTCTCTCATCGATGTTTCTGACTTTCTATCCCTCTCCCTTCCTCTCTGTGAAAAATCAATAAAATATATTTTTTAAAAAAAGAACATACCCAGGCTCTTATTAGAGAATGAGTCAGAGAGGGGACAGAGATGAGCCATTGCAGCCAAAGCCCAGACATGTGAGACAGCCCGGGCAAGATCAGCAAACCAGCCCCCAGCCAGCATTCACTGGACCATAAGCGCAGGAATGAGCCGTGCTTAAAACAGCTGAGCTTGGATAAAACTGTGAACTCATAACTGAGTTTTAGCAGTAGTTTGTTGTACATCAATAGCCCGTTGATATAAGATGGTAGTCTTAATTCTTTTTATCACATAAGAAAATTAAGGCAAAGAGAGATTAAATCATTTCCCCAAGGCTGCACAGCTAGTAAGTGGAGACAGTCAAGATTCAAATTCAGGTACTAAATAAATCTAAGGGCTCTACTCCTTCATGGAATAAAGACAAGAAGAAAAACCAACACACCCGAAGGTCACAGCTGGTTAAGTGTGATAAAACAGAGTCCCTTTCCCGCTGAATTCTCGATACAGTGCGACGTGTGTGATGTGTATACATAAAAAATGATCTATTTAATGGAGAGAATGAGCTAGGTAAGAGAAAGCTATTTTTTAACGGCAATAACCGTCTAAATCAAATGCATTCATCTTGGTGTAAATCTGTAATTATCTCACAATGACAACTGGCTTGCTTTTGGCAAACTGACTTGTTTCTCCCTTAAAAGCAAGGTCACTCAGGGGATAAACTCAGCCCTCCTTTTCTCCCTCCCCGTGGGACTCTGCCCTGCACTTGCATTCCTCCTTTGTTTGATGTCTCTTTCCAAATGTTTTCCCTTTCATCTCCTGGGCTCAGTCTAACGTCTTCTGTCTTTCAAATCTATATAATATCAGTTTAATTAATCCCTCGTAGCCTCGTTCTCCTAACTCCTGCATTTTTTTTAATTTAATACATCTTTATTGTTCAGATTACTACAATTGTTCCTCTTTTTCCCCCATAGCTCCCCTCCACCCAGTTCCCACCCCACCCTCCGTCCTTACCCTCCCCCCACCACTGTCCTCATCCATAGGTGTACGATTTTTGTCCAGTCTCTTCCTGCACCCCCATACCCTTTTTCCCCTTAGAATTGTCAGTCCACTCCCTTTTTATGCCCTGATTCTATAATATTCACCAGTTTACTCTATTTATCAGATTTTTTATTCACTCGATTTTTAGATTCACTTGTTGATAGATAATGTATTTGTTGCTCATAATTTTTATCTTTACCTTTTTCTTCTTCTTCCTCTTCTTAAAGAATACCTTTTAGCATTTCATATAATACTGGTTTAGTGGTGATGAACTCCTTTAGCTTTTTCTTATCTGTGAGGTTCTTTATCTGACCTTCAATTCTGAATGAAGGCTTCGCTGGGTAGAGTAATCTTGGTTGTAGGTTCTTGCTATTCATCACTTTGAATATTTCTTGCCACTCCCACACGGCCTGTATAGTTTCTGTTGAGAAATCAGCTGACAATTATATGGGTCTTCCTGTAGGTAACTGTTTTTCTCTTGCTGCTTTTTATATTCTCTCTTTGTCTTTTGCTCTTGGCATTTTAATTATGATGTGTCTTGGTGTGGTCCTCTTTGGATTCCTTTTGTTTTGGGTTCTGTGCACTTCATGGACTTGTAAGTCTATTTCTTTCATGAGGTGGGGAAGTTTTCAGTCATTATTTCTTCAAATAGATTTTCAATATCTTCTCTCTTCTTCTGGCACCCCAATAATTCTGATGTTGATATGCTTAAAGTTGTCTCAGAGGATCCTTACACTATCTTCATATTTTTGGATTCTTTTTGTTTTTTGCTTTTCCAGTTGAATGTATTTTTGCTTCTTTGTATTTCAAGTCTTTGACTTGATTCTTGCAATCCTCTAGTCTGCTGTTAGATCTCTGTTTAATATTTTTTATTTCAGTCAGTGTATACTTAATTTCTAGTTGGTCCTTTTTCATGTCCTCAAGGGTCTCACTAAATTTATCGGCCTTTTCTAGAAAATTCTTGAAAATCTTGTAACCGTGGTTTTGAACTCTATATCCAGTCATTTGCTTTCCTCCATTTCTTTCATTTCTCTCCACATTTTGGCTGTTTCCCTGAGTTGATAGAATGGCTTCGTGTCCTTGGTGTCCTATAGGGCCCAAGGGCTCAACCTCCCCAGTTACCTGAGGTGGACCCTCTTGGTGCACCTCTTTGTGGGTTGTGTGCAGAGTCTTGTTGTAGTTAAGCCTTGATTGTTGTTGGTATCACTGGGAGGAATTGACCTCCATGCCAATTGGTTGTGAGGATCAGCTGTGTCTATGCTGGGAGAACTTCTATGCTGGAAACCCACTTATGAGACAAGACTTGCAAAAGCCTCTGTGTTCAGCTTGGATGGGGCAGAGTCTCAAGGTGGAGCAGATAGCACTAGTTTCCCGTCAGCCCTGCCCTAAGAGGCCTGTGTCTCAGTGTCCTGTGGTAATCCCTGCAAGCACCTCTGAGAGAAAGCCACCCTTGAGTTCCACCTGCTGCCAGACAGCCCAGTTTCTCCCAGAATGAGTCTGGGTCTCCAGAGTCTCACCCAGAACTGGAGGTCAGTGCAGTCAGGAGCTTTTGTCTCCCTCCCACTTGAGAAAGCCAGCTGCACACTCAGTTGCCAGTCCTCTCCACATAGGCATCTCCATACCTCTGCTTCCTGCAGCTCCTCTGAGTCTCAGTCAGTGTGCTTTTCTCTTTCTTTCTAGTTGTAGAATTTCCATTCAGCCAACCTTCCTATGGTTCTGGATGATGTCCGTTTTGTCGTTTAGTAGTAGTTTTGAAATTGTTCTGTGAGGCAGCAGTTTAGGTGTTTACCTATGCCACCATCTTGGTTTTTCCCTAACTCCTGCATTTTTGATAACTTCTTTTTTCTGATCTTAAATTTGTCACTTCTCTAGTTCATTGCTTCCAGGTCATCTTTCTTTGGGTCAACAAGAAGGTGAAATAGATCATGTCGTTCCTCTACTTAATACCCTTCAGTACTTTTCTGTTGCTCTGAGCCTCTTAACGTGGCCTCGGAGATCCTGCATAAGCCAGTCCTTTCTACTTTTCTTGCTTGGTCTCTCACTATGATGACCCCCTCCAGCTCCTCGACATTCATGCTTTAGCCAGGATGAATTTCTTTCAGATCATTCGAATCCTATTTCCAAGCCGCTCCACATGCTGATTCTTCTGCTGGGAATTCCTTATATGTGTGTATGCATGTCTTTGTGTCTATGTACATGCACACATATGTACATAAACACACACACACACACACACACACACACACATTTTGTCTAGTTTTTTTAGGTCTCAGAAGAAAAGTCCCTTCTGCTGGGAAGCCTACCTCTGAATCTTTCAAATAAAATAATATGGTCTTATTATGTACCCACAAATAACTTGTACTTATCCTACTACAGTGTTTGGCAAACTACAGCTCTCGAGCCACATGCAGCTCTTTGGCCCTTTGAGTGTGGCTCTTCCACAAAATACCATGGCCTGGGTCAGTCTATTTTGAAGAAGTGGCATTAGAAGAAGTTTAATTTAAAAAAATTTGGCTCTCAAAAGAAGTTTCAATTGTTGTACTGTTGATATTTGGCTTTGTTGACTAATGAGTTTGCTGACCACTGCCCTACTATATATAACATTTACTACTCTGTATTGTATTTGCTGGTTTAATTATTTGTATCTCTTAACTTACTATCTTTTACTTTCCACTGTATACTCAAGGCTGGAATGAAGCTTTGTGCATAGTGGACTCTCAATAAATATTTATTGAATTAATAAATCATATATTCTTCTTTATGTATGCTTTACTCTCAAAATAACATTATACTCAATATACAAGAGAACAAAATTGGAATATTTTGGTAATAACAGGAAAATGAACATAAACTAGCTTGAAAAACCAGGATTGATTGGTTCGTATAATTGGAAGACTCAGGCCAATAATCAAAGGTGGTTTTATCCAGTAATTCTGGCTCTGTCTTACTTCTCAAGCAGGTTGTAAGATAGCTGACCATTCAAACTATGCAACATAGGTTCAGAGAAAGAGAGAAATCCCAAGCCAAAATTCCAAGATTTGTTCTGATTGGATCACATAGGCCAACAGTCAGCAAAGAGTCAGTACTGGAGCCAGGATAATCCAATATGCCCATAGCTTAAGCCTTCCACCCCCAAAGTAAGTGGATTGTTTGGGGGAAGTAATGGGCAACTAAATGAAAATTGGGCTGTCATTAAGGAAAGAGTCATGGGTACTAGCAAAAGCCAAAAATGACCCTGCATTGGTCACCACATATTTTATTATGACTGAATTCATAGTGATTTATAAGACATGTGCTCTGTATCCTGGGCCTATCTGGAATAGAAATAAGATACTGCTTCTTAAATTACTTAAGCTCCAATTGGATTAACTCCTTCTACCCTCATTTCACATGTAAGCAGAAGTTGATTTGGGATTCTGTAAGAATGGAAAAGGAAAATTGCTTATATAGCTTTGTCCATTTGGGACTTCAATATCTTGATAACACCAAGTCCTTGTATTATATGTATAGGAAGGATGCTGACTTATTTGAGTATAACTGAATGCTCACTAGACAGTAAAACTGCATGTGATTCACTATATGACTAATTGCAGCATGCATAATATATTCTTCTATTCTCAAGTTCAAGTTGCATTGCCAACTTCCTAGAAATTGCAGAAATCATTAGCTAGGCATGGCCAAGTGAATTTTCTTGGCTGTGTTCCATCTGAATATGCAATCTCCTCGTAATACACAGGTTTTGATGAGCCTCTTCTCAACATCATTCTGTGATGATAGGACAATCTTCGTAGCAGAGCTGTCTTCATACGACTGGCAGAAACTTTTCAGTTTCTCGATCAATGATTTCAAAGTTAACATTTTATGTGCAGAGTCTTCATCGACTGTTACTAAAAGCAGCTCTTCAAACATGCTCTCCTAACTCTAGCTGCCGGTTGCTCCTTGCCTTGGGAATGACTTTTTTCTCTTTGGTCTTATTTTCTGTGTCTGTATTCCTCTTGCTGGAAGCCTGTTGTCCAGCTATTCTTCATTAGTAGAAAAGCATTTAACACCTTGCTCTTTGGGGACAGAAAGAGTAGCTTTCAGATTAGGCCCAAACTAAAAACCAATCTCTGCCTTGAGCAGAAACATGATCCTTCAATACTGACCACAAAACATCCTTTCTGGCGTTAGCACATCAGAGGTTTTCCTATTCAACCCCCTTCCTACTGATATTAACCAGTGTTACAATGAAAATCAGCACATGTGAGATAAAGAAAGATGTCAGATCATGTAAAGGGGTGACCCAACTTACCACAATAGTTTTTCTTTTTTTTTTATTGATATCTAATCAACTGAATTTCAAGATCCATCTTTATTTGGTAAATATTTTCCCACTCATAAAAATAAAATAAATAATAATAAAAGACCAGGATCATCGAGATACTACACTACAAAGTTATTTTTCTAGAGTTGCCACAAGTAACAAGATGATTTATTTGACTCATTTCTTCTTTCTGAATATTTCCTTCAATGAATATAGAAGCACAGAATCAAAAGGGAGTTTTGAACATTGTTAATTGACTCCTTCAGTAAGTATTTCCTGAGCACCTGCTTGTTGTGTGCCAGGTACTCTACTAATCACTAGAGATATAAAGGGCAAAAATAGATTGATATTGCCAGACGTGTGTGACTAGTGGTTGAGAATCGACCTATGGACCAGGAGGTCACAATTCAATTCCAAGTTAGGTCATTTGCCCAGGTTGCAGGCTTGACCCCCCGTAGTGGGCATGTAGGAGGCAGCCAATCAATGATTCTCTCTCATCTTTGATGTTTCTCTCTCTCTCTTTCTCTTTCTTCCTTTATCTCTGAAATCAATAAAAATAAAAGAATACTAGTGTTAAACACCCTTCCTTAATTTCTCCATCTTCAGACTTATCAACATGTCAGTAAACTATTACTGTTGCTATAGGAGCAGCTTTAAATTTAACTAAAAACTTAATAATTCATAGCAAGAAAAGTGCTCTGGTGCATAACAAAATCTCCCTCCCCCAATAAATAACAATATTAATGACAAAAACTAATTATTTTTAAAGTGAAAAGAACCACCACAGCCAACATTTTGATGTGACCTTATAAAAATGACAGCTGAAAAAAAATTACCAATAAATACATAAAAATGGCAGCTGAGCCAGGGCAGTAGGGGACAAAAAGTCTCTGGTGCATCTTAGCAGAATCAGTGCTGGACAAAGAATCTGAATTAACAAACGCAGGCATAATCATTAAGAGCCTCAAAGTTGGCACAGTCCGCAGTTGGAGGAGGCTGTAAAACTCAGCCTCTGGCCTATCAGCACAGAAACTCCAAAGGTTGGGAGAAAAGGCTAGCATTCCACCTGGCACCTCTGGCTAAGAGAGACAAGAAGAAGGAAGACAAAATGGTCAGCACTACCCAGATCTAGCTGTCTCCAACCATAATACTTAGCAAAACAAGACAAAAGCTTGTGCTCTTAGGGTGTAGGGAAGGTGCCCTTAGAACGCCAGATGAATCCACTCATTTCTCCACTTGGAACTATAAATGAGGAACCAAATCTGAAGATGCTGTTTTGTTTTTTGTCTACTACTGGCAAGACTAGGACTAGCCATTGGGGAAGGGTGAGTAGAAAATGGCGATATGAAACAAACAAGATGACATCTCCGATGTAAGTACAGTCCGTACTGACTTGGAGCACATCCATGGAAAGAGGCCGTCCCTGTGCTCTCTCCCCTCCACAAGAATAGAAAACGACTTCAGCCAGGGGCAGTGAGTCCTGATACAGGACATCTGACAAGGCTTCAGAAGAAGGGGAAATCCCAAATTCTCCAAAGGCCACACTCAACCTTAGCATCTCCCTCCAAATCCTTCCCAGTACTCTGAGTTATTTTTAAAAATGGGTAGAACTCACAATGTGTACCCTTCAAAGTAGCTCAGAAGAGGATATTAAATAAGACACAGAGTAGGAAGAGAATCAAGGAGCATCTATCCACATTATTAGAACATGTACAAACTCTGAGCAGAGTTGCCCATATCAAGCACTGAAGATACAAATAAATTGTGTGGCATTAAGAGAATACACTACAACCCAATGAGAGAGAGAGAGAGAGAGAGAGAGAGAGAGAGAGAGAGAGAGAGAGAACAGAGTTGCCAACATTTTTCTAAAAGCTAACATGGAATAAAATTCTCTGACAGTAGTACTGAGTACCATAATCTTTCTATGGGCGCCTATAAAAATTAAATCAATAAAATAAGACTACAAACCAAAGATAATAAAACAACAGGATGAGATGAAAATTGAAATTGCAAAGATAAGGAAATAAGCCAAAGACAAAAACTACACATTATGGACCGAGAAATATAATAGGCACAGCTGAAAATAATTACTAACATATAAGAAAGACTTAATCACAGTGAACATAGAAAAAAAAAAAAACCACAGGAGCTTAAAACAATAACATGCTGAAAACAAAACAAAACAATGGCCCAACATAAGGCATATTATTTCTCTAGAAATAGGAAATGCAAATAAATGAGACAGAAAATGTATTTAAAAGTTATTGAAGAGATTTTCCTTGAACTAGGAAGAACAATCTACAGGCTGAAAGGACAAAGAATGTTCCAAGATAATTACTAATTATGAATTGCTGAAATCATCATCAAGTTATTGAAATCTGAGGCTAGAAGAAAAGTCTTCAGATATTTAAAAGACAGAAAAGAAAATCATGAGGACAGAAAAAAAGAGAGAGAGAGAAATTGGCTTCAGAATCTCCACAGCAAAATGTAATGACAGAAGTTAGTGACCAATGGCTATAAAGTTCTGAGTTCAAGAAACCCTGATTCAAGACTATCTTGCAAAATCAAGATGTCTTTCAAATATAGAGGAAACAAAAAATTCCTTTCACCTCTTAAGAGTTAAGGGATTATAATGCCTGAGAGGCCTTGAAAAAAACTCCCAGATGGTTAAATCAAAACAACAAAAACTTCAATCAAAACACAGAATTCAAACTTAGAGAAACAATAGTAAAAAAGACAAACTTTTTAAATAAAATTAGGATTAAATAACTATGGAAATTGTACAACATAGAAGTAAATGTTATAAATACTGACAGCTTAAAAATAAAATACTATAACTAAAGAAATAAAAGGAAAGTGGCGGGGGGAGAAAGTAGGAGAAAATGTAAATGTGCAACATTTTCATTTTTCATAGCAGAGAGACAATCAGTAAACATGCAACACAGTTCCAAACCATGCATAACTCCTACCTGTCAATGTTTCTGCCAGTGATGTTCTTATCAAATGTTAGTGTGCCACACATCATCTGAAGGCCTTCTTAAAACCCAGATTGCTCAGAGTTTCTGGCTCAGTAGGTGTGGGCTACCACCTGAGAACTTGCCTATCTAACAAGTCCTCAGGTGACTCCTGATGCCAGATGTTTCTAAGGGACCACTGACTTAGAAAGAGCTTTTAGGAGCTAGTTTCTCTTGGGAAATTATTATTTTAGTTTAAATTTAAGTGAGATTAATCATTTTTACTTAAAATGACATATAGAGTATGATGTCTTACTATAATCATCATTGCCATCTAGTCTACTTTTCTCCTTTTGTATATATCTGGAGAGAGAAAGAGGGGAGGAGAGAAAAGGAAAGGAGAAAGATGTTCTAGGATAATGTTCACTTGGTGTTAATAATGATAGTTATTCTCAGGTGGTGAGATTTGGAGATATTATTTGTGGGGTTTTTTTAATATTCCTTAAATCTCTTAGAATGACCCTATGAAATGTTTTCACAAAATAAGTAAGGTCATTAACAATAAACTATAAGTTCAGAAACACAATTGATTTGACCCAAATTTCAGTTTCTGAGATTGACCTAAAAAAAATGTGTTTTTTTAATCTTCACCCAAGGATAAGTTCTTATTGAGAGAGAGAGAAAGAGAGAGAGAGGGAAACATCATCCATATGTGATCTGACTGGGGATCATACCCACAACCAAGTATGTGCTCTGACAGGGAATCGAACCCGAAACCTTTTAATATACTGGATGATGCTCCAACCGAGTCACCCGGCCAGAGCAAGAAATGTGGCTTGTGGGTCATGATGATCTCCAATGATGCAGCCATTCAGGTTAGCAATTCAACTCAAACACCCCTCAATTCCCCTAATAACTGTGAATAGAGCTTTTACCCATGGACATATCTACTTCTTTGCAGAGAAACAGCATTTTAAACTCTACAACTTTTTGTTACAAATCTCATGTTTTCTTTAGTGATCCTGGAATTGGCTCTTCCAATTTCTTAGGGGTTGTGGTAAACAAATTCATCATCAGACTCTCCATAAACTTTGAGATTTTACAATCCCCATGCTCATCCTACCTCCACCTTCCAAAAGGTGCTTTGTGGCTTTTCTCATTCCTTGTTCTAAGACCCCAGCTTCCCCCAGACCCATTTTAATTTCATTTCTCTGAGTATGCTTTGCAATACTCCTACCTTATATTGTTGGACACAGTTAGCTATCAATTTTCTAAAGCTTCTTTCTTAGAGTCAATGAATATTGTGTACATGGTTCCACAGCTGGAGATGAGAATGAATGAATGAATGAATAAATAAATAAATAAACAAAACAAAACATTACCCATCATGAGCCGCCAAATTACATCTTGACCTCAGAATAACTTCCATTAGTGAAGGAAATATATAAACAATACAATCGCCACTGACATGAGAATAAAGAAAAGTACCAATAGCAATGAGTCCAACCTCAATGGATAGAAGTTTGCAATAGAATCTGATAACTGGAGTGAACCCCTTTTAGTGTATGTGGAGGAAAGAAAGATAGAAAGAAACAACTCGGTGAATTGATGAGCTGCTGGGGTTATTAAATAAGGATTATCAAAGCCAGTGCCTCAACAGAGCAACTTAATCATCAGATGGTTTCCAGTTTGATCCCTTGAGTGTGAATCAGGACTGAGTGTGTCCTGTCCTCAATATCCATGACTCCAACTCTTACTGTTTGGTGGATCTTTCCAACTCTGATGTTTCCTGAGTTCTGATTCTGCATCACTACTTCTCCCTGGAAAATGGGGTGCCATTTTCTGCCAGGAGCTGCAGCCTTTCTCCTTGGCCATGTTCCCCCCCAGACGGCTGCTAGCAGTCCTCCTCACCTGAAGGAGCGCAAGCTGCTCTCACCTGGGCGTTGGTTCCCACCCAGGAGCAGGAGGATGAGGCAGCTATATCTGAGAGAGCAAATGTTCTGTGGCAAGTTTTGCCTAAGGCTGATACAGTGTTTCTCATATTCACTCTTCTCCTGGCCCTGGATTTCTGAACTTCACAAGACTGCCCATCTTCCAAAATTATCTTTATCTATTCCCTATTCTATTCTGAGAAAGAAATGTTGACTTTATTCTTTGGATGTACCTCTAGCATCTCAGCCTCACTCATTGGCTCTTCTATTCTTGTTTGATTCTGGAAGCTAACTGATCTGCTTATCAGATTCCCTGGCCAAGTCTGGTCTGCTATCACAGGCAGGTTACAAATGGAGGCTTAGGTAAATGCCCCAACTCCCTTCTTTGACATCTTGAGAATGTCACCATTTTCATAGCCCTTTTTTTTCCTGCTAAGTTCATTTTATACCAATTTTGCCAACCTTGATGAACCAAGGGAGGTATAAAGAGTGTTTTCTGCCCTAGCCAGTTTGGCTCAGTGGATAGAGTATTAGCCTGTGGACGGAAGTATCTCAGGTTCAATTCCAGTCAAGGGCTTGTACCTTGGTTGCAAGATCCTCCTTGGCCTGGGCCCTGGTTGGGGCTTGTGCAGGAGGTAACCAATCGATGTACTTCTTTCATATCAATATTTTTCTCTGTCTTTCCCACTCTACCATTCTCTAAAAATCAATGGAAAAATATCCTCGGGTGACAATTAAAAAAAAAGAGTTTTCATATGGTATATGGTAAGATGTTCTAAGTCAAAGCAGCAAGATACATACAGGATTTGGAAAAAGTAAGACCTAGCTCTCGGTACTGTTTTTCATATCTAACTAATTGTATAACCTTAGGTATAGAGGTATAAGCTAGGTATATCCCGAGCTGAGTGCTAAGCTCTGTCTTAAATATTGTTTGGTAAATTGTAAACCATTTGGGTAAATATTAACAGCAATTGGACATTTGAGTCATCCAAAAAGTAGACAGGCCAGGAACATAAACTTAAATGGACAAGAAGGTTCTGGAGGAGGTAAGCTTACCTGTAGAGTGTTAGGATATGGAGGGAGAGAAGCAAGAATGAGGCATTGACTGTCACACTAGAAATAAACTCCATGTGGCTCAGGGTTATGCCTGGGGAATCAAGAAGCAGATCCTGGGGGAACAAAAGAAAGAGAGAGAGAGAGAGAGAGCTTGTTTATAATGTCTTGTTTTCATGGATGGCAATATTAACATGTGGGAAAATATGAACAAAATCCACAGGAGCCTACATTGAAGACCACATTATAGAGTATAAATATAGTTGAATCATCAAATGTTAGCGATAGAATGGACCTAAAAATGCATTCATCTAGTCCAACTCTTTATTTTATAGATGAGAAAACAAAATCTGTATTAGAAGTGGCCTGTCCAAAGTCTCACATTTAGTTGATAGTTAGGGACCATTGACAAATGAAGCCACTGTTTTTACTGATTGCCCACTCCATGCCAGACACTTCATCTCTGATCTTCATGAGTCAAATCATTCTAATTGAGACACCAAAGCTCAGAGAAATCAACCATCTTATCACCATCAGAGACAGTAATTCATGGGTCAGATATTTTAATATCAGCCTAGCTTCTCCCAAAATCTGGGTTTATTTTGCTACCCTGTGCTGTTCTATGTCTCTCCCTAGGGTTAGAGAAATGCAGAGGTTCACAGAGTCCCAAAAGGTCTAACTCGGAATTTGAACTAAAGCCAGTGCCTTCCAGTACTCTGAATTCACTTACATAGGCTAAGCGTTTAGTTTTTCTTAGCTACCCTACCCTCAGTCAGATGTGATTCTCTGGAACATATGTGCCATTAGACTAGCACAAAATGCTTCTCATCATATTCCACAGTAACAAAAGCTGAAATTTGGCCTTGTCTGACCCAAAGTCAAGTGTTTTCAGTGATAAGAACATGACATCGGACAAATGTTCCTCTGCCAGCATCCTATAACTGTACAATATCCTGAAGACTGTCTTTTATTAGATTTTTTCTTTTTTATACATATAAAATTAATTAAAATAATAAAAATAATCCATCATTTGCATAACCCCACTAATGAATACCAGTTTTCTCAAAACAAGAGGGAAATTAACTTTAAAAGTAGTAATAAAAAATGAATATTGATAATTCTTTAATCTTTTTCTATTACTTTGGGTTAGGAGAGGAACAGGGTACTTGATTTAGTGGACATCAGTGAGTCAATAAGCATTGCCCTGAGACCACACTGTACACTGGCAGAGGAGGAGAAGAGTTAAAAACAGTCCCTGGAGTCCTAGAAATTAACACCTGGGTGGGGAGATGGGGCTCATAGAGACAAAACCACAGGCACCTATAGGACAATGCGATAGATTAGTGGGTGAGAAAATGCAGCCCCATCTGAAGGAAGTTAAGTCAGCTTCAAAAGGAGTAAACAAATGCCTTTTGATATTCTCATTCATTCATTCGATATTTAGGAGAGCTTACTGAGTAATTAATACGAAGCTAGGGAAATTGTGAATTAAAAAAAATTTTTTTAAACTAGCCTCATGGAGGTCATGTTTTAGTGATTGGAAATTGGAGGGAGGGATATATATGCATATGCTTGTACCTACATATGTCAGGGGTAGTAAATGACAGAGAAAAAATAAAGCAGGGGAGAGGGATGGGCAGAGTGCTAGGGGGCTGCAGATTAAACAAGATGTCAGAATAAGTACCATTTCAGCAAGGACCTAAAATGTATAAGCAATCAAGCCATGTTGTTGTAAGGGGGAAATATTGAGAGACGAGGCCATAGAGATAATGAGGGGACAGATCCCAGTAACATTCAATGTAACTTTCTGTGATGATGAAAATGTTCCATATCTGTGTGGTACAATGTGGTAGCCGCCTGTGACTACAGAGTATTTGAAATTCTACCAGTGTGTCTGAAAAACTCAACTCTTAATTTTGTTTCATTTTAATATGCTTAAATTTAGAAAGCCACGTGTTGGCTACCATATTGGACAGTGGAGATGAGCCTTGTAGGCCGTTGTCAAGATTTTGGCTTTTATTCTGAATAATAAGGGAAGAAACTGGAGAAGAGCAGAGGACTGGCATGATCCAACTTAGGTTTTAAGAGGATCACTCTGGATACTCCAATGAAACCAATTGCAGGGTTAAGTTAGAGGTGACTCAGGGAACCCTGACTTAATACAGGTAAGAGATGATAGTAGGTGCTGAATATTAACTCAGACGCCAGGGGCATTGGTGGAGATAGTGATTAGTGGTCCAATTCTAGATTTAATTTGAAAGTAGAGTCCATGGGATTTTCTGTCAGATTAGATGTGGGACATGAGAGACAAAGAGAAGTTATGAATGGCTCGTAGGTTGCTGTCAGAGCATTTCATAGAGCATTCACAAGAAAAGATTCTGAGAACTGCAGGCTAGAAATTCTTATATTGTCTGTGCTTGGTAGCCTGGAAAATTCTAGGTTAATTGGAGACTATTCCTGTGTTGCAAGGTCATGGGAGATTAAGTGAGAGCACATGTGCAAGTAATTAGTATAAGACTCAGCACATAGTACATACTAATATTTTAGTTTTCTCTTCCAGGAAGTCAAGGTATACACCCTCCCAACAAGAGCCCTATTGGTTTTCCAGAGTCAGCATTTTTTCTGTAAACAGCCAGATAGTCAATATTTTTGGTTTTGCGGCCCATATGATCTCTGTCACAACTACTCAACTCTGTTGTTATAGCAAAAGTAACCAGAGGCACAAAACATAACTAAATATACATGACTGTGTTCCAATTAAATATTATTTACAAGAACAAATAACTGGCTGTTTTTGGCCTGTTTGCCAACCCTTGAATTAGAGGAAATATTCAATTACCCTACAGGGTCACCTTTGAGAGGCAAAGAGAATAACCCATATGCCTTGCTTATAAACAACAATCCCAGAACACACTCACTGTTCCAGCATAGTTATTAGTACAGTCTCCTTTTACTCAGAGTGTCCCACTTTGAAGAATAAACTATGGGTGTACCCTTCTTTGTCCTACTCAAAGAGAAAATAGATAGTGTG
Organism: Lasiurus borealis; assembly: GCA_004026805.1. Lineage (NCBI taxonomy): Eukaryota > Metazoa > Chordata > Mammalia > Chiroptera > Vespertilionidae > Lasiurus > Lasiurus borealis. The sequence goes on from PVJN01029781.1 coordinate 22,690, forward strand.
AAAATTCCAGAGCTCTTTTTGGTAGTTACGCATTTTGTTCAATTTATGGAATAAAATAAAGTTTCACTGACTGCCTGCCCTATTTGATATTATAAAAAGGGATGGCGAGCAGGACAGATAATACATGCATACCCAACTCTTGTATAACCATGCAGGCATTACTAACTGGTCATGGCAGTCCATTCCTGACCCAGCTCAAACATAGTCCCACCATTTTTTTCAACATACTGATCAGGAAGGCCACTACCAATCACACACAATGCAGTCTCTTAAATTATGCTACCTGAAAATAACTGCATGCATCTGATGCCACAAATATGCATTTCTATGTAAGTTTTTTTTTCACTTTGTTTACCAGTGTTATTATGTATTCCATTCTCTTGAGATTAGAAAAAAAACTGAGTCCCAATAACATCAGTATCTAAAGAAAACAGAGTCTGAGGAATTGGCACTCAGGAGCTATAATTTGGAGCTGGGTGCTGTCCTTAGGTTGTGGTGTGTTGAGGGAGGTGTATTTGGCTTTGCATCATGATCTAAAGCAAGAACTAGAAAAGGGTAACATTGAGAAGTCTTTTCTCCTTTGTAAAATGAACGATTTCCAGATACTTCCACCTCACCCTCACTCCCCAAGCCCAGCAAAACAGAAAAAACCTCTATACAGAATTTTCAGGAACATTTCATTGTGCAATCCTTGGGAATTGTCTTAAATCCATCCACAACAGGCCAAACAGTGAAGGTATGCAGGACAATAGAGCATAGTCAAGGTTCTAGTTGACTTGAGAAATTTCTGTGATGTCAGGTCACACCAGAAACAGGGACAATATTTTGAGGACCTCTTAATTCAAACTCAGGATTACTAAGTTGTGGAGATGCCACTAGGGGAACAATTAAGGATGGACTAGGTTTGGGGATCAAGAACTGTCTTTTGTTTCCTTTTTTACTCATGAAAATGATAATAATCTTATATCTACCTACTATTTGCAAAGCTCTGTGCTGTTTCATTTGTAATCTATCCATTATCCTTTACAATATACCCACCCATGAGATGGGTACTGTTAGATCCTATTATTATCTTCATTAGCTTGAAGACAACTTAACAAATAACCAAGTGAGTTTTAAATAATCTAAAACTAAATGGCAGTTGTGGGTAGATAGAATTGTCCAGGGAAAATCTATCAGGAGGAATCTGAATAAGGAAGGAGATGGGGAAACTGATATTTAATGAGTAGCTACTCCATGTCAGTTGTGTATTTTCATCCGTTGTTCTACAAGAACACCAAGAGTTATTATTATCCACATTTACCAATAAATAAACTGACTGAAGAGATCAGTTCTCAAAACTAGTTAGTGGGCTTTTAACTGAATCTAATTCTATTTACCAAATATTTGGGAACAGAGCTAAAAAACAAAATAATTCAACAGCTAGTTTTTCTAAGTTTTATTTTGGACAAAGAACCAAGATTCACCTGATGAAAAGTCTAAGAATTATGGAGTAACTCTTAGACACACATGCCTGGTTTAAACCACTTAGATCTAAAATAACAAACAAACAAATAAATAAATAAATATAACTAATAAATTTCAGTCATGACCTTATATTTCAGAGTAACTTGCTTCTGCTTTCCCTGATCACTAGAAAGCATGCTGAGTTATCCTGCTGCTCTGACTTCTGTCTATATTGAACTAAATGGAACATTCCAGGAGCTCACTGGATGGGAATTCACTGTCTCCTCAACCATCCCCATGAAATAATACATTGAAGTCACAAAAGCAGGAGCAGAGCTATGGGATCAGTCCCCAGAAACTCTATTCCAGGATGTCAACAGAGCCTTGGTATTTTGAGTCCTAGCCCTGATTTCTGATCCCAAGATGACTCTTTCTGTGGGAGGAATCTGTTTCTCCTCTCCCTTCATACTTCACAGTCACCATGAGCTCCTAAGCTGGCATGTAGATGCCAGCTCATAGGACACCAACACTCTTTCCCAGGTGGCATTATAAGGTTGTGGAAACAACAATAAGATTTTGTTGTCATCACATGATTAAAGAAATATAGCTCTGAGATTTGAGGGAAAGGGATGTCTGTGTGCATGTGCATTTGTGTGTGTGTGTGTGTGTGTGTGTGTGTGTGTGTGTGTGTGTGTCATGTGTATGAGTCTGTGTGCATGTATATCATGGTCCCTCAAATTTTTGTTCTTTTTTGAACAAATCTCAATATTCATTTAATAGATGGTTGATACAGAGCCTAATATAACTTAACATCCCACATTAAATGTTTATGGAGCTGTTGATCAGTACTGGGAACAGGGTAATATGAGTAACTCAGAAAAACCACCAAAACAATCCAGCTCTTCTTACTTAAAATACTAAATCAGAACATTTGTTTATAGCACTTTATAGTTTATAAAATACCTTCACGTCCACCATCACAGTTGACCTTCTTAACCACCCTTCAATGTAAATATTTATTTCAATGTTACATAAAAGTGAATGAGGCTCAGAGAGGAGATAGGATGGGTACAAACTCACACCGTTACTAAGTGGGAAAGAGAGGGTCTCTTCAGTTCACAATCTTCAAGTTTCATCTCCTCTTACCTTCTTACCACGCTGCCTATTCCTGTCCTCCCAAGAGACACAATGAGAATAATTAAAGGGACTCACAGTCATCCTAGACAGGCCTCCCCAGACTCCAAAGCTTTCCACGTATACTTTAAAAAATTAGAATCAGGAGGTGTCTCCCCAGGTAGCAGCATTTCCCCCCTCCCAAACTGATTTTTAAATACCAAGGACGCCTATAATAGAATAAATCCAAGGAAGCAGAACAGTACACGAGAACAGACCCATTTGTCAAGGAGTTTAGGAAGCCATCTCTCCCTATTAGGGTACAGCAGGAAGTTAACTATTTGTGGATAAGAAGTCTTCCACCAATGAAACTCCTCTGACTCGTGCATGTGAGTGATAATGATAAGGAAATAGAGTGCAGATATGCAGTGTTTTATTAAGTTTATACCTGTCTGTGAAGAAGCTGTGTGTTTCTTTCTAATCAATGTAATGACAAAAAAAAAAAAAAGCGGATATGGGAACCTCTGAGCCAGCCAGATGGACCCAGGTAATATAGTCACTATTCTGAGAAAGGAGTAGGTATATAAAGGTCACACAGTCACTAACCAGGTGGAAACAGAGTCTAGTAGGATTCTACAAGATGATAGATTAGATGGCAGTCTCAAAGGGAGAGCTGGCTGCAAAGACCCTGGAAAGCCTACTGAGCTCAATGCTAATTAGGCCTAAAGAAGTACTAGTAAACTGAGGAAGGGCATTCAGTGATCAGAAACTTGATGGAAAAGGTACTGGGGGAAGAGTCCAAGGTAGAGAAAAGGTGGGAGGAAGCAGGAATTGATATGACTAGATTATCTAGACACAAGTCCATGTACATTAGTGCGCATAAAAACATACACT
>PVJN01029782.1:0-26147 GCA_004026805.1 Lasiurus borealis
AAAAAAAAAAAAAAAAAAAAAAAACAGCCCAGCAGGCCTGGATCAGTGGGTGAGCATTGATCTATGAACCAGGAGGTCAAGGTTCAGTTCCTGATCAGGGCATATGTTCAATTTTGTAGGCTCAATCCCCAGTAGGGGGCATGCAGGAGGCAGCCAATTAATGATTCTTTCTCACTGATGTTTCTATCTTTCTGTCCTTCTTCCAGCTTCTCTGAAATCAATAAAAATATATTGTTTGAAACAGAAAGATTCTAGAAGCATTGTACACATTTTTTATTGTTGACATTATTACAGATATCCCTCATTTCACTCTTCTCCTTGCACACTTCTGCCCAGTTCAGCCAACACCCCTACCCCTGGCCTTCACCACACTGTTGCATGTGTCCCTGGATTATGTATATATGTTCTTTGGCTACTCTCTCTTTACTTTCTTTTATCCAACCCCCTCCCGCATACCTCCTCTGTCAATATATTTCAGGTATCTATGCCTCAGGTTCTATTTTTGTTCATCAATTGACTTTGTTCATTTGAGTCTTCATATTAGTGAGATCATATTCTGTTTGTCTTTCTCTGAATGGCTTATCTTACTTAACATATACTTTCCAGGTCCATCCAAGCTATTGCAAAGGGTAAGCGATCCTTCTTTCTTATAGCTGAATAGTTTTCCATGGTGTAAATGTACCCCAGCATTTTTATCCACTCATCTACCAATGGGCACTTGGGCTGCTTCCAGATCTTGGCTATTGTAAATAATGCTGCTATGAACATAGGAGTGAATATATTCTTTCTGACTGGTGTTTCAGAATTCTTAGGATCTATTCCTAGAAGTGGGATCACTGGGTCAAATGGCAGTTCCATTTTTAATTTTTTGAGGAAACTCTATATTGCTTTCACAGTGGCTGCACCAGTCTGCACTCCCACAAGCAGTGTACCAGGGTTCCCTTTTCTTCCCATCCTCACCAGTACTTGTTGCTTATTGATTTATTGATGGTAGCCATTCTGCCAGGTTTGAGGTAATACCTCATTGTAGTTTTAATTTGTGTCTCTCTGATGATTTGTGACATTAAGCATGTTTTCATATGTCTGTTGGCCTTCTGTATATCTTCTTTGGAGAAGTGTCTATTCAGGTACTTGCCCATTTTTTTCAACTGGATTGTTTGTTTTCTTGATATTGAGTTGTACAAGTCCTTTATACATTTAGGAAATTAATCCCTTATTAGATATATCATTGATGAATATGTTTCCCCATATGGTGGGTTCTCTTTTCATTTTGTGGATGGATCCTCACCTGAGAATACTTTTTCACCGAGAGAGGAAAAGACAAAGAGAAATATCAATGTGAAAGAAACACATCGATTGGTTGTCTCCTATACAAGTCCTTACCAGAGCCAAGGCCAAAGGAAGTACTTACAGTTGACCAGAATCTAACCCAGGATTTTTCAGTCCGAGGGCTGACATTCTATCTACTGAACCTGGCTAGAGCTGTCTGTGATTTTACTGCATATGTTTTCTTCTAGGATTTTTATGGTTCTATGACTTATTTAAATATTTTGCCCATTTTTGATTTGTTCTTATGTATGTTATAATTTGGGGATTTGTTGATTCTGCCATACTATGACCCTATAATTTATATAAATATTTGGATTAATGGATAATTCTTCAGCGTCTGCAATATGCTTACTTTTGACGATGCAATAATAAACTAGAAACTCAAATACCCTGTTTTACAGCATTTATACTCGTGAAGGGAGGAATATGTAATCATGTGTCATGTCAGAATCTTATAAATACCAAGGAATAAAAATTAGAGATAGAGTATGGGGATAGATTTTTAGGAGGAAGGAACAAAGACATCTAGAAACTGTTATAACTGGTGCATTCTGGTTGAGTGAAAAAAAGAAAGGTCCTGAGCTGTGCCCCTGGTATTATCATGTTGCCTTTTTAAAAATATTTTAACTAGTTCAGGAGCTGAACCAGTTGCCTGCAAAGCCACTGAAAGGGTGGGGGCTACCCAGATTTGTCTCTCCTCATCCTGATTAGACTTCAGTCTCCCACTGGCATATTCGCTTCCCATTGCAATTTGACCTACATAGAGGCCATTCTACAAACTCCTTTTTCGGGAGTGTTTCAGTCAACCTATAAATCTTTAGCTGTGTGTGTGTGTGTGTGTGCGTGTGTGTGTGTGTTTAAGGTTAACATTATATTCTCTTTAATTTAGTAATAAAATATACTTTTTCCCCTGATATTTAGGAAAACCCAAACTCAGAAATTAGGTGAGGAAATATGTATCTATTTCAAATCTTTCTCAGATTTCCAAATGTTTTTAAGTCAACTTTTCTTTGGTCTTGAATTTCTATGTGCCTCCAGCATTTTACTAAATAACCTAATACAAGGTGGGAAGGAAGTAGATTTACAGCAGTTTGTATGAAAAATAATGTAATAATTGAGAAATAATAATACAAAGATAAACTGTGTTTTGTATACTCACAGCTATAAAGCTATTTTTCCGTATCTTGTAGACATAGGAGAAGCTACTGCATTTTTGTTTGCATTGTAGAGAAAAATTTATTCAAATTCCATTAATCTGACAATGGGTAAATAGTTTATTTGTTTTGCAAAAAAAAAAACACATTTGGCTGTACAGATTTTTAAATTAATGTTATCATGTGTGTGATATGTAACAAAATATTGACATCTGTTAAACCAATTGTGTACAAAGAGTTTATCTACCCTTAAAATAAGAAGGGTAAATATTTTGAAAAGTCTGATTGAAAAAGAAGTAGTTTTGTTGTAAATTATAAAAACTATAAATTATTTAATATACATTTCAATTAAGCATTATTTACTTGAAAGTTTCAATTTAACTCTGGGTAATTAGAGATAGACCATTTATAACAATAACATTTATGAGAGAAGGGAAGGCAATGAAGAAAGTAAATGAAGGCATTAAAGCATTGAGCTGGTCACAGCATCCTATATTTGTAAAGAGTTAAGTTGTTTTTATAATGAATATAACATATGGTATATACTAAAGCTTTCAGCTTTGCAAAGTAAGTTGACAACATATGTATATGTGTCATAAAATGTATTTGTTGTATTTTTTATTAACAGAGTGTAGGGATGCTAGTTAATTATAAACCCACAATAATATAGCCCTTTAATGAGTGCATTTGACTCTATCGTTACTTGTCCTCAAGACAAATTGTATAGACTAATTCCTCTGGTTCACTTAATAGAGCAGGTAGAACACCATTTATATTCATTATAGTCTGGCTTAATCATCCCATTTCTTACCAAGAGCTATGTCAGAACAGATTTTACAATTCATGATTTACATCTGATTCCTCACTAAATTCCAAACAGGTTGTCTTAATAGAAAAGAAGACCGAATCTGCTTTCAGTTTTGGCAAGCTTTTAGAAATTTCATAGATCTTGAATTAATTAAATAAAAATAATTTTGTATGCCAACATGTTCACAGAATATTAGGTACACAATAATACTTCTTGATTGCATATGTCTTTTACTAACAGTAATTTACTATAAAATCAAGTGGAATTTGAATCATGTTTTTAAAAATATACAAGGTTCAAGGCGCTGTCTCAGGTGCTGAAAGACATAGACCATGGAGATAAACACTTGTTAGGTGTCTGCAATGAAGAAACTGCAGGATTTAGTTGAACTATGAGTCCATTTTACTAGTAGTTTTGAATCTGTGATGAAACCTATTTTTAACTTCAATTTTTTTGTTAAACAGAATAAATGCAATATAACTTCTTGCTATAATTATCTTAAATCTTTGGTGAAAATTATGTACATTTTTGAAAGTATTTTATGAATTACAACTCATGGCATTATCATTTCCTAATGGATTTACAGTATAGTGGCCCTGCTACAAATTCAACACCAATAAAAAATAATTCCTAGTCAAATATATTGGGGAAATACAGCATACTACATTCATTCTACTTGGAATGTAATGTTGCATATTAAGTTATATAGGCTCAACAATTTTGTTTAAATTAGTCTCCTCCAGATTTATTTAACTGTAGTCTTTTGTCATATGGTACTGATTAGTTCTGAAAAATGTACAGTGAAAAATACTGAGAAAATTATAGCTTATGTAAAGGTTAGTCTTGCCTTTTTTATTAGAGTCTAGTAGAAGTAGCAATATAATTATATGTATGGCTACAGTATACAGTGGATTTTCAGTATAATAAAAGCAGTAAAAAATGGTATTAAGATATCTCATAGAAAGGAAGTGTTAACCAATGTTGCGTTCATCAATTAATTCTTCAAAGGATTTGGCATAACTATTGTAGAGTCCAACTATTACACTTGGACTTCTTATAGTCCATTCCAACAGTAATATATATGTGCGTGTGTGTGTGTATGTGTGTGTGTGTATTTAAATTAAGTATATAAACTACACAATAAATATGTAATATGCAAATGATCAAAATGATTGTTATGCCATTAAGTGTAATGACCAACCGCATAACAACCAGATCACAGATCAGCAAGATGGTGGGGCAGTGAGCTACAAGTGAGAGGCAAAGAGGTGCAGGAGAGGACAGGGCAGCAAGTTTTGAGGGGTAGGGGGAAGGAGGGAGCTACAGGACGGCGGGGTAGCTGGCAGAGAGCTACTTGAGGGCAGCAGTGAGCTACTGGTGCATGGATTCGTGCACAGAGCTATTAGTATACATATAATATGTAATATTTATGTGTGTATGTGTGTAAATATACATCACCAAACAATACTAATAAAAATTTAAAAACCAAAATGTAAATAATATATTACAGAGGGCAGAGTCTAAAAATGAACAAATTGATTAGGTAGAGTTTGTGTCTGTGTGTGTGTGTGTGTGTGTTGAAATTTACATGTTGATATGACATCTAGGAGAATATGCACCTCAGACATGAATGCCAGTGAATCTGATTATTGAATATTGGATATTGTCTGCATTGAACTTGAAGAAAGATGGGTTATGGGTCATCCTCAGAGTCATAGAATTAGGAGTATAGTAAGTTCAGTGCAGTGCCACAGAATCGAGTGGACCACATCTTTTTGTTATTTTGCTTTGTAAAACGTGCATCAAGACATGTTTAAAATGAATACACTTAAGCACATTTATTTTTATGTTAGGAATATCAAGAATGGGAAACAAAAAAAAAATGAAGAACATTCAGGAAAGTATAAGAATAGTATCAGGCTCCATACTGTTGTCTATCCAAAATACAGCCCTTCCTTTCTTGTTAAGAAAGTAATTGCATCAGGAAACCACGGTTATTTATGAAAGTAGCGGATTCAACAGAGTTAGTCCAGGCACCAGATGAAGAACATGGAGAACATATATGACAAGAGTCTAGGACTTTGTTAATGATGTGACGATGCTGCTGCATTAAATATTAAATTAAACCACTTTATCTCTAGATTCCTTAGTTTGAGAGATCACTTACTTAAAACACATTGTGTTGAGGTTTTATTTTGTTTGCTGCCTGAATTATTCTGATAAAATATTAGGGAATACATATTTCCCAAGTGCTATAAAATAACTTCATATAGTGTTTGTTTTTTTTTTATCTGCACTTAACAAGCATTAAAGACATCTAAATCCAAGACAACACTAAGTTTTAAAAAATATCTAACCCACAGAATGGGAAGTGGCAGGCTTTATGGAACAGGAAGCTCAGGTTAGCGCCTTTCTGACTCCCACTCTTGTCTTCTTTATACGGCAATAGCTTCTGAAGTTTTTGTCCCCGGTGGCTCTTCCTGGACTGATCTCACAGTCTCTCTTCAGTGAGATCAATACGTGAGTGATATATAACAGACACTTCCAAGTTCTTGACTAGAGAGATAAATATAGTGTAAGTGTAAACATAACAGACATAAGTGTAATTCTGTAGTGAAGCACCTGTGGCCAGAAGTCAGTTTTCTAAGCATTGAGCACCGGTTCTAGCCATTACCAGCTCTGTGGCTTTGCGGAAGTTATTTAAGTGTTTGTATTCTAGGTTCCTCATATTTAAAAAAAGAGTAAATAGCATCTGTGCATAGAAATATTATAAGGAGCAAGTTCTTATAAAAGTGCCTGGCAGATAGTGAGAACTATAAGTATATGCAACTTAAAAGCAGTGTAGGATGCTGCTCTTTGCTTTGCTCATTCAGAAAATCTAAATTCATAACAAAGAATATCGTTTTAGATCAATATGTATTGTGCTCATAGTATCAGAGGAAGTGATTTTCCTCATAATCATAGAGCAGTCACTGATACTACGTTGGAGTAACATCTTATACATAACAACACTTAATAGCCATATAATGCATTTATTCTAAAGAGCTAAAAGCACTTAACAGACATTATCCAATTAATCATTAGATTCCTGTGTGTCCCTGCGTGGTAGGTCAGAGTTATTATCTCAGTGTTAGAGATAATGACAGGAACTTACAGCTACTTGCTAAACCTGAAGGACTGGTTCTGTGCAGAGCTAGGAATAGAAACAAAGTCCTGATTCCCTGTCAAGGTTGCTGTTAGGTGGATCAGGTTTGTTCTTGAACTAGATATGCTTAAAATTGTATTTTTTTTCCTAAATAATATGCAAGCATGTCTAATTTTAACTCTTTAAAATGGCAAAAATAAGAGTTGTATGCTTCTGACAGGGCCTACATTTAAGCATATAGCTACCAACCTTATAATTTGAGATGCTCGTGAATTCTGACAACTTAGAGTTCTGCTTAATTAAAAATTTAATTAACTATAAATACTGTCGATGAATAAAATAATATAAATGTTAATTTTATGGTTCAACCTAATTGAAAGCTAGAAAAAAAAATCTTACTATTAAGGTTATCATTATCACAAGATGGATCTGCTGCCAGTGGGTGGAAATTACAATGCTAAATTAGATATATTCCTTCAATGTACAAAATTCATTCCAAAGGTGGACTGGGAAGAGTGAGGATTTTGGTTCAGATTATAGGATTTTGGGGAAAAAAAATTTTTAATCCACATTTTACTTATTACCTCTCACTTCTCTAACTTAGAACACACAAAACTATTCTAGGGACAATTTAGCCATTTATTTAATTGAGGCCAATTAAATAAATGTTGACAATTAAATTAATTGCTTTGAGGCTTAAAAATGTCCCAAAGTAAAATCACCTAGTAGAATCCAGCCATGAGATTTTCAGTAAATGTCAGTTGCAATGGAATGTGGAAAGCCAGGTGAATCATTCAGCATATTCAGTTCCTTGAAACTAATAGCCCTAGAAAATCAGAACAACTTCAAGTTTTTAACTATATTGTGTGTGTTTTTATCTCTTGGATATTAACGTCCTCAGTGGAATACCTTCCGATGAAATAAGGCTGGCTATTATCATTCCCCAACAATGCCGTTAACTATATTTTATGACACTCAGGTTTCTACTCTTATACATCTGTTATTCAACTATGCATTTTACCCATTCAGAATTTAATATATGCTAGCTTTGGGGAGAAGATACTCATAATTTAGTAATGCAGTGATTGTAATGATTAAATAAAAGAATGGGTTATTCCAAGTAAGCACATTTTTAATAAGCAGAAAACTTATATCATAAAATACTCATAGGAATTTGGAAGCCTTGGAGATGGGCTGGTGGAAAACATATGTTAATTAGAAGAGACATGTATATTTTCAGTATCCATGGCTCTAATGCACACTTTCTAAACCTATAACAGAATTTACTTTCTTAAAACTTAAGTCTACTAATGTATAAAATAAAAATAACTCAGATAAATATGTGACACAGAATAAGATGAGATGTTATATGTAAAACAATTAAAATCGTGTTTAGTAAATAATATGCATTCAACAAGTCACATGTCTCACCTCCTTTCTCCTATACCGCATACTGCAGGCATGGGGTGGGAATGCTAGATGGGAATTATTTTCCTTCCAGGTGGTATTATTTCAGAATCAAACCTTACCGGGAGGCTTGTCAAGGTCACTGTGTTAAAAAAATTCTGTTTGCATTCATGAAGTCAGAGGCCTAAATGGGCTGTATCGCAATTTGACTGAAAAGGCACGAGGCAAATCTAATGCGTGCTGTCATCATTATGGATAAGACTCTTCATTTTCAGACTCTTAGGAGGTTTGTCGACTGTGAGGAAGAACTTGGGCTCAGTCAGTAGGTGAGTGTGATTGATTTTCACTATGCAAGAGAGCAGAACAGTAATGAGTCCACCCTATAAAGTGTAAATTATGTACCTATAATTCTATATAAATATGAGGAAAGGTAAAATGAAAATGAGGGAGCGTGAAGGGATGTGTATGTGTGCGTTCAGGCAGAGAGAGACACGCAAACAAAAAGGGAGAAAAAGAGAAAGAGAGTGCGATCAAGAGCCAGAGACACAAAAGAATGACAGAGAGACAGACATAAAAGGGGAAAGACAGATATACCAGGAGGAAAGGGAAACAGACAAAGTCTAAAAAGGTGAATTAGCCTGCCCGGCCAGTATGGCTCAGGAATTGAGCATCAACCTATGGACCAGAAGATCATGGTTCTATTCACGGTCAGGTCACATGCCTGGTTTGCGGGCTCCATCTCCAAAATGGAGAGTGCAGGAAGCAGCCAATTGGTGAATCTCCCTCATTGATGTTCCTCTCTATACCTTTCCCTTCCTCTTGGAAACCGTTAGATATATATGTTTATTTAAAAAGATGAATGAAACGAGAGACATAGAGATTAGTTATGCAGATACACAGAGAGGCAGATAGAAAGAAGAAAAGAAAAATGCATCTAAAGCAGTAGTCCTTTCCTTTGGTCTGACATAAGAAAGGGTCCCTATTCTTGCCTTGTAGAGTGCAGTTGTTATCAATGGGAGATGGCCCAGGAAGATGTGTGCCTCACAGCAAGGGCTGCTGTCTCTTCCTGGTATTTATTTTTGCAGTGTATGCCCCAGGCACACATTATTTACCTTGATTATTGTTTGAAGGAATATATTAGACCCTTTATGTTTATATATGACATATATCAGACATTGTACCATGTAAATCAAAACAGCAGTTGAATCATGTACAACACAAATAACATGTGTCTAGAACTTCACGCTGCAAGCAGAGTCCCGATGGCAGGAGTCGAAAAGTAAAAAAACACACACAAACAAAAGCCACATTTTGTTTTTAGCTTTTACTTTTTTAATAGGATATGAAGGAAGCGGGAGAGAAATAAGCATTAAGATTACCATAAATGTGTATCCATCTGCTTTATTTGACTCTGTAATGCATGCTAAGTAAACTGTTTTAAAATTAAATGACTCCTTCCCTCAAGTAGCTTAAGATAGCAATGTCTGTTAAAGATTTCCAAAGACAGCGAAGTATAGGAGCAACCACTGTATATAAATAGAACATATCACATTTGTCAGAAGCCTGAGCTCCGCACTGTAGAATAGAATTCAGAACAATGGACAATTTGAATTGGTTTAGAGGAGTCCGGTAATATCATAATGGAAGACTGGACACGAAGAGCAGAATCACATAATTTTAATTTGTGATCCATTCAAAATTAATACACACCTACATATGTGCCTATTATCTCCATGCATATAAACAAAGGGGGCTGCATATAAACATGCTCACCAAGTTCAGGGTCACACATAACCAGAATAAGAGGATATTGATGCAGAGCCCACAATTAATATTAAATAAGTAAATGAATAAGTAAAAGAAAAACCTTCTATTTTCCCCCGCCTACCCTCAGCTTCCCACCCTAGGTGCCTTGAGAATTCCCTTGTCCTCACCCAGGTGCCATTCATGGAAGTTATATGTCATGGGAGGAAAATGATGACCTTTGAAAGCGATGGGAACATATCCATTCATTGAGGGTGTTGTGAGGAAAGATTAAAGAAATCAACATGATTGAGAAAGTACAGGTTGATGTCACCCTTTGGGTCAGATACATATTTATGCACCACCATAACGGCACTAATGAACCAGACAAAGAGGAATGATATATAAAATACATCATAAAAGAGAATAGAGAAACCTATATAAAATGAGAAAATATAGTTTTCATTATGATATAATTCTCTGTTTATAGCACTATAAATGAATAGTGTTAAATGCTCCAGAATAGAATTATAGATTTAAATGATGTCTTTAAAAATATTGCCATTATTGCCACTTTTTAATTTCTATGGATGATTCCAGATTCGCAGAGGGGAAATGGGGCATGTCAGAGATACTAAGTCCAAAGAGCTGTATATTTCAAGAAATTTGTCATGATAAACAAAAATCAAAGCGTTCTAAGTTATAACTCCCCAGAGTAAGAACAAGCCAAGGACACAATCCCATTGCCATTGTCAAAATCTGCCCAGGCATTAAACTTCTCAATCTGCTTTGGTTGGGCAGTGTAAGGTCATTCTAGCTCCCTGGGGTATCTCTCTTTCACAAAGGCATTGACTCCAGTGAGCAATCCCCTTGATTGGCATTTATATGTTCTTCTGCTTTAAAATTATTCAAGTGACCAGCAGCCCTCAGAATATAAATGGAGGTATTCTAACACACTGTCTCACAAACTAAATCCAAATTCATTTCTCTATGTGTTTTCTTCTGATGATTGATGTTGAGTCTATCTACACAAATTTGGGTCTCTATTTTCTCATTCATATGTGTATTTCATGCTATTAAAGGTATAAAACTACAAAGGGTAGGTTATGATTTTTAGGCTAGTTTATTATTTTTGTTGAAAATCACTTATTTTTTCTAAAATATTTCCTTATGAAACACAAAAATTGAGGGTCAACAATTCAAGTCTCTTTTGAACCTCAAGATCTCTCTATATAAGATATCTATCTATCTATCTATCTATCTATCTATCTATCTATCTATCTATTTATCTATCTATCTATCTATCACCTATCTATAACCCCAACATGCAAATAGACCGAACAGTGGAACAACCAAACAACTGGCTGCTATGATGTGCACTAACCACCAGGTGGTGCATGCAGACAGAATATGGCAGGTGGTGCATGCAGAATATGGCAGGTGTCTGCAGCAGGCAGCAGAGCATGGAACATGGCGGCATCAGCCACAGCAGATTGGTGGAACAGATGAGTGAGGATGCCAGACCAAGGCAGGGCACTGGTTGCTGTCATTGGTGTGAGCCTCTGACACCAAAATTGAAAATCCTTTGCTCCTGTGTGCCATGGTCCCACCAGGTGCTAGTACCCACTGTCAGTGCTGGAGCTGCCACTTGTACCCACTGCCAGCACTCAGTGCCAGCCCCAATTGCTTAGTGTCATCAGTGGGTGAAAGTGGCAGCTGCCGCCCTGATCACCCCTGAGTGCTTCTCCACCTCCCTCTGCTCCTGAGGGGCAATCTGGGCAGCAGCCACCACTTGCACCTACTGATGGTGCCAGCCCTGCTTATAATGTTGCTGGCACTAGTCCCAATTGCTCTACGTCACCAGCAGCTGCAAGTAGGGCTGGCACTGTTAGTGCCTGGGAGCAACAACATCTGGGCAGGGTCGCTGCAGACAGGTGAACAGGGGCTGTGGCACAAGGGGGTGGATGGGGTCTGGAGGATGAGCTGAGACCCACCTCTTTGCCCATTGCAGCTTTATGTCCCACAGTTCTTTTCAAGGTGCGTGAATTCATGCACTGAGCCCCTAGGGTGAAAATAATATTACTCCTCAATTAAAATATTTCTTAGATTTTTTCCTGTTGGCATGGTATAGTAGGTTGAGAGTCCTCCCATGCACCAAAAGGTCACCAGTTTGATTCCTGGTCAGGGCCATGAATGTTTCTTCCTTTCCCTTAACTAATAAATAAAAATATACTTTTTAAAAAACATTTTTTTTTAGATTTGAATAGACTTTGGCAGTCATTTTTACTTTTAAAAATTGTAAAATCTATTATTTTTCTACAGTAAGTAATCATTTATAAAAGCTAGTGATTTTTTTCAGTATAAACATTGAATTGAAAATGCTCTTGAAATAAACTACATTAGAGCAGCCGCATTTCTATAAAATGAAGCTCTTCTCTGTAATCATTTTAATCTAGTTTTAAGCTGTGTAGTTTTCTTTCTGTCAAAATATTTTTAAATAAGCAAAATTGTGCAATATAAGGATTTAACTCTGCATGACTATAAAAATGATTATACTTATTCTTATTGACCTACACTTCAAATATTTTCAGCAAAATACTTGAAAAATGTTAATTTGGTTATTTGATTTCTACAATTTTAGAAACAGAAAATGTCTTTTGAATGAAATTTATTTTAGGATAAGCTGTTCTCTCTATGGACTATCAGACAATATGATATGGGAATGCATAAAACATTAGCCTCTATCAAGGGTGATCCAATTTAAATGAGTAGCTAGTAATTCTTGGTGCAGTCATGTATTCATTCAAAAATATTTACTGTGTGCTATACCATGTCCTCTTGTGGGTATTTGATTTGGATATATCTTATCTAATAAAAGAGTAATATGCAAATTAACCATCACTGCATCACAAAGATGGCAGGACCCATAGCCACAAGATGGTGGTGCCCAGTCTCCTCATCCCTGCTGGAGTCCCTCAGTCACAGGGGAGTGGGAGGGTGGCCGCTGAAAGCGGGCAGCATGAGCATCCTGGCGGAATGCTTGCTTCATCTGCGGTGATGGAGCAACAGTTTGTGCCAGGCTGCTGATTGGCCTCTGGCCAGGCCAGGGCACGAATGGGCTTTGGGGCCATGGAGAGCCTATGGGCAGTGGGCATGGAGTGTCTAGGCCCTGCAGAGAGCTCCTTGCATCCAGATTCACGTGCATGGCTACTAGTCAATGAATAAAAGAGGTAAAATCCCTGCCCTTTGGAAACTTGTGTGCTAGTAAAGAAGTACAGGAAAAAGTTAATGAGAAAAACAAGATAAAAAAAAGTAGCCCAACAGGCATGGTTCAGTGGTTGGACATTTACCTATGAACCAGGAGATCGCAGTTTGAATCCTGGTCAGGCCACATGCCCAGTTTGTAGGTTCAATCCCCATTGTGGGGCATGGAGGAGGCAGCAGATCAATGATTCTCATCATTGATGTATCTATCTTTCTCCCTCTCCCTTCCTCTCTGAAATCAATAAAAAAATATTTTTTAAAAATAAAAACAAAGAGAACAAAAAATAAGGTGATAAGTGATAAGAAATAAAAACATAAACACAGTCAGGAGATGATAGATCTCGGATGATGAGAGAGAGAGAGAGAGAGAATAGTCAGAGGAGGGTAGGTAATTGCAATGTTTTAAGAGGATCAACAAGGATTTATTGATTGAGAAAGAGGAACACACCTGACATATTTGAGGACCATCTAGAAGGCTGGTGTAGCTATAGAGGATAAAATTAAGGGGATATCAATAGAGGATGAATTGAGAGAAAAATCAGGGACTGATCATGTGAGGTCATTCTCAGAAACTAGTCTATCTTCCTGAAAGAAATTTCACGTAGGCCATTTCAGGATGATGAGCAAGGGAATGATCTGGCCAAACCTTCATTCTAACTGACTCCTTTGACTGCCGTGTTGAGAATAGATTATGGTTGGGGAGATAAGGGTGATGGCAGAGACACTACTATGAAGTGAGATATAAATGTTTACACAGCAAGTCTCCCATTAATTAATTCCCTTTACCCAGGCAAAACACCTGGGGAAAAAAACAAATTCAGTGAGAAGTCTGATCTCCTATTAGACATGACAATGACAGACATCCTGGCAATGAAACTGAATACGTTGTGGTAGGAGGGGAGGGCTTACTATAAAAGTTTTTGGCAGCATTTCTTACTTAAACTATGATTACTTATAGTAAACAGACCTGAAATATATGTATTTATGGGACATAACATCCTGGATAATATTATGTAAATTAAAAACTATAAAGTATGAAATAGAGAAAAATGGTTCTTTTTGTTCAAGTGACATGTCCAAATACTTTATTAGAGCTTTCATGTATTTCTTGAAAAATGTACATTTTACAAAATAAAAAATGGACATAGAGAGTCACGCTGGCGATCCTAGAAATGTATCTGTTTCACTCGAATATTTTGTTTACTTGTGTCCTTGAAATTATTACTGAGCTTGATCTGGATCAGTTCCCTAACTCATGGGGATCTGATTTGATAATTTAATCCCAGATGTTGCTAAAGATGGCAATATTCCAGGCAAGCAGCAGAGGTGATGAAAAACTTCAAGATATGAATATGTTGGATAGTATGCTATTAATGCAATAGGTATAGAACATAGAATAAAGTGAGGATTCAAGAATGACTTCAAATTTAAGGGTCTGATCTATTTTTTTCTGTATGATGTTTTTTCCAACTTCTGAATGGAGGTTGGAAGAGCAGAATTCAGTTTTGTACATGCCAAATTTGAAATTCATATTGATCTGCCAAGTGGTGAATGTTGAGTAGACAATAGATACTTGAGTCTTTGTACCATTAACATAAATATATAGGAGAGGAGAATGGTCTGGAATGGAGAAATATGCTTGGAAGTTATCATCAGACTGAAGATATTTAATTACTGACACTAGATGATAAATCTAATAATATATATATATATATATATGTATGTATATATATATATATATATATATATATATATATATATATAAATGATAAATATCTGACTTCTTAGATAAGACATTAAAAGTCAGAATAGCCAAAACTGGTTTGGCGCAGTGGATAGAGTGTTGGCCTGCGGACTAAAAGATCCTGGTCAAGGGCATGTACCTTGGTTGCAGGCACATCCCCGGTGGGGATTATGCAGGAGGCAGCTGTTCGATGTCTCTCATCAATCTCTCTATCCCTCTCCTTCCTCTTTGTTAAAAATCAGTAAAAAAATCTCTCTCTCTCTCTCTCTCTCTCTCTCTCTCACTATATATATATATATATATATATATATATATATACACACACACACACACACACACACAGATATAAATATATATATATATATAAAGGTCAGAATAAAATGGAAGAACCAACAACAAAGACCAAAGACTGTCAAGGAATAACCTATGAGGTGAGATGAAGAGTGTTATATACTAAAATCTATGTAAGAAGGAAGTATTTGTTTATTTATTTTTAAGATATATTTTTATTGATTTCAGAGGTGAAGGGCAAAGGAAAGAGAGATAGCAACATCAATGATGAGAGAAGATAATTGATTGTTGCCTCCTAAATACCCTACACTGTGGATTGACCCCATAATCCAGGCATGTGCCCTGACCAGGAATCGAACCATGACCTCCTTGTTCATAGGTCAATATCAAACCACTGAGTCATGTCAGCTGGGAAGAAGAAAGTATTTATTCATGTCAGATGAGACTCAAAAAGAGGTGATGTGGTTTTGACATGAGTAGTTTAGTAGAAAATAAATCCCTCATTCTGTGATAAAAAAAAATGTTTTTGTTAATCAGACATAATAGTTAAGCTACCATGCATAATATTTGTGAGTGTGTGTGTGTGTGTGTGTGTGTGTATTAGTGTCCCAAGATATGGATTCATGCACATTGAAATGAAATTAGTTAAAAGAAATATTTTAATATTGCTATTTGCCCTTTCTCTAGAATAGAAGTGTCAACCAAATTCACAATCAACAATGACTGCTTGAAAAACAGGCATGCAATTGGTGACATAGAGCTTTATATGTATCATGAATGCACGAGTGAACTTAGCCTTTTACATATATATGTATATATAGGTAAACTTGCTTAATTAGCAGCAGACCTGCTCTCTGATTTAGCTAAACTTTTCCCAGCCCAGTGAAGCACCCCAACTTCTCTTTCAGATACTTGTCAGCAACACAGCAATAATACCAACATGAAGCAGATTATTATTGTAGATCACACATAGAGAACAAAGTGTAAAATATTTAACTGTAGCAGTGTTTGACTCTATTCTGTGCAGTGAGGAAATCCGACGCCATTTTCAAGGTCCACCATTTCTTCTTTTCAGTCAGGTCAAATTTCCAAACTTTCTAAATCTCCATTGTCTGGCTAATTAAAAGAAAACGGGATTCTACTGAGTCACCTATCTACCTACTCCAGGACTTCTGTGAGGATCAAATGAGATAAGCCATGGGAAAATGTTTCACAAACATTTGGTTGAACTGTAAAATGTTTGTACCTGGCTATAAAGCAAGTCATGTTTCTTGCTGAAGAAACTCCAAGGAGGTTAGTCACTAGGGAGAGGAAGCCAGGTGTTGCTATGTGACGTCACTATCTGATGCCCACAGTGATCATTTCCAGGCTGGACTAAGCTGTGGGCTACATTTTGTGCCATGGGATCTTGGCAGTGTTGGCTGTGATTTGGCTAGGTGTTTCTTCGGGGTGATATGTCCCACTTGGGAGAAGCTGAGTGTTGGTTTGTTAGTGTTGTCTGCAGTGCCATTTATTTTCAAATGGCCAGTGTGCATCATAGGTACTGGTCAGACAGACACTTAGCTATAAATATACATATATATATATATATATATATATATATATATAGAGAGAGAGAGAGAGAGAGAGAGAGAGAGAGAGAGAGGGACTAGAGGTCCAGTGCATGGATTCGTGCACTGGTGGGGTACCTCAGCCTAGCCTGTGCCTTCTTGCAATCTGCAATCTGCGACATCTTAGGGGACGTACTAGTAGTAGTGTGCAAACCAAGAAGGTAGCTGACAAGGAGCCTGGGCCCAGGCCAGGTGCCACACCATTCCCACTCATCCTGGCTCCACTGATGCTCAGTAGCACTGCCCTAGAGGCGGGAAAGCTCAGGCCACTGCAGTGGCACTTACCAGCCATGAACCTGGCATCTGATGGCTGTCAGTCAGCTGAGCGGCACTCCCACTGTGGGAACACACTGACCACCAGGGGTCATCTCCTGTGTTGAATGTCTGCCCCCTGGTGGCCAGTGCATGTCATAGTGACTCATTGAAAATCAAGACAGTATTAGCAATAAAAGACACAAATGGGAATTTACAGCAGGAATACAGCAGAGCTTCTTTCATAAGTCACCTCCACATGCATCTTCTTCACTTTGTATCTTCTTCCTGAGTAGTGTTATGAGAACCTAAGAATTTGGGTAAGGTAACAGAACATGTGCATTCCAGCAGTCATATGTTTACAGGGGATCAGAAAAGGTACTTAGAGTACACAAAGCCAATTTTCTATAACACATTTGCCAAGGGTAGTCTAGCCTTAATCATTTTCTGCCCATGGCATTTAATCTTTCTATTCATCTAAGGTCATGGCAATATCCATGGGCACTTACCTTATATGAAAGAATGGTTTACTTGATTTATCTCTTCCTGCTGAACATCATTCATGTGACTACTCAATATAAAAATAAAAACAGAACTAGGCCCATGTTGCTCAGTGGTTGACTCTTGACCAAGAGGTCACTGGTTCAATTCCAGGTCAGCACATGCCCAGGTTGCATACTTGATCCCCAGTATATGATATGCAGGAGGCAGGCAATCGCTGATGGGTGTTTCTATGCCTCTATCCCTCCCCCTTCTTCTCTCTCTAAAATCAATAATAACATAACAAATAAAAATAAATGAATAAATAAAAGCTGAAAGTTTCTAAAAATATTCAGCCAGAGAGATACCACTCTGTCCATTGGAAAACACTTCTAACAAATCCAATGTAGAACATTAAATATTTGTTTTATTTGTTTTTCTGTAAAATAAAATAAAAAGCCCTCTGTGGAGATATTGCTACCAGAGCGAACCCATTTTCAATCTTAACTGCATTGCCAAATGATAGCTACCCTACTGAAGTGAAGCTTCTGTGAGAATTGCAGAACTTCTGGAACACTGATCAAGGGCCAAAGAACAACAGATGGGTGATGCTTTTCTAATTTTCTATGACCTGGCATATATTTATTATTTTTTAATTTAAGTTCTTTATTGTTTAAAGTATTACATAATTCTCCTTTTCTCCCCCATGGACCTCACCTTAGCTGTCCCCACCCTCCCATTTTGTTGTGATCATAATCCATTACTGTTTACTTGTATAACACATTAGACTACGGGGTCATTAAGTATACACATACACACACATTACAAACACACACACACTGTCTTTTGACTATGGCCCTGTTGTTCATCAATCTGCTTTTTTTTTTCAGAAAGGAGTGATAATTTTAATCTTATTTAAAAAAATTAATTTATTTCATGGTAAAATTCATTCCAGTACATTCAGACCTACCCAATTAGTAAGCTGTAACGAAGTTTATGGAGTTAAGCAAAATGGATAAGCAATTTGTCTATCAGATAAAAACCCAAGTGAGTTTTTGCTATAGTATGTATTCAGTATTTAAATATCTGCAGTGCGGACACATGCATTAAGATGAAAAATTTTCCTTGGCGGGCAAAAAAATGATTAATAGTGTTTGTCAACACTGATTATGTTAGACAAAGGACTGCCAGAGGGGAGCTTTATCTGGACTGTGTAGGACGTACATACGGATGAAAAAGAAGATAACATGATTTTGATGAATATATCTAGAGGAGGAAATGGTACTGTATTGAAAAAGGATTTTCAAGAAAATTACCTCTGTGCTCCATTTTCTGATTAAAATCACAAGTTTTTATTAGCAAAATGTGCATAGTCAAATACATATTCTCTTTACCTTAATAAGTTTTACTGAAAAAAACAAAAAAACTGGCCATTTTCATCATCTGGTAGCCAGATAATAAATTACCATACTTACTGTTGAAAAGTAAGATTTTCTTTAGCTTTTATTCCCTTCTTTATGTACCATTGGCAATATATCTCACTTAAAGTTGTAGTCTCTCCATTTTATATATGAAGCCCAAAATACTAGGTTTGAATATAATATAGTGAATTGTAATGAGATGTTTCATCTAAACCCAGACATTGGTTTTAATAAATATAGGGTAAACATGAATAATATTTGGATCTCATTACAATCTCTATCCTGCAGAGAAAACATGGAACTAGATTGGATTTTTAAACTCAATGACAATTACTTTATTAAGATTGATATCCAAGTTGACCCACTCACATTAGCCATAAGTAAGTTTCAAATAGGTACACTAAAGAGTTGATTATAACTAATGGTACTTTATTTTTTATTCAAAAATATTTCAGCATTGCCTTTATAATATCCCTTTTTAAACTAAACTTATTACCCAAATTATGAAAATATGCAGGTATTATTATTGCATAATAATATAAATATTTATTTGACATTTAGACCTCATACATTTTTAAAGCACAGAATAAAATATAGGAGTTTTTTTTCAGATTTATGAGAAGTAAGCTAAATGTTTTTCCTCTTGCATATTTGTTGGCAAATGATCTGTATATCCATTTTGTGATCGTATTTCACCAACGACCTTGATGAGGCATTTCCATTTTATTTGGTGAATGTCAGGTCACACGGATCAGGTATGCCTCCGCGTGTGTGACTTTCATTTCCTGCTGTATGGATAGGTCTGAGGATCTATGAGAAATGTTATCATTATATGATACCGTTGCACTCTAGGAATCCCTACGAAATGACTCTTCTCAGCCCAGACGTAATGAGCTCCTTTTTATAACCTGGTTCAATCTTCCTTCCTCATGGAACAGGTGGAAGGGAAGAGAGAAATGACTCCGGATGCAAATTGTGTGGGCTCCCGTGACCCAGGTAAAGTAGAGCTTGCAGAGTGCCTGTCAGGGAGAGGTAAAATTCTCAGAAGCAACTAGATCACCAGGCTCAAAGGCAGGTACTGATTCCCTGCAGTGTCTCCCCTGCAGAAATGAAGGACACATTTCTAGTGTTTCTCTTGCCAAACTATATCTTTTTCACCTATAGATGTTCGTACTAGAGTGAATATGATATAGAGACATTGAAGAACACATGTTTTATTTTCTCCGTTTAAAAAGGAGGGAAGAAGGGAGGGAAGGAGGGAGGGAGAGAGGGAGAGAGAGAGAGAGAAGATTCTGTAAGGTTGCAGTGGGAAAAATTCCAACATCAGGCCTCCCCATCTATACTTTAATGGATACACTTTACACAGACTACATTATGCATATGTAAAAAAATGCTTTCCATCATAGTGAGAAATGATGCACCGACTAAAATGTCAAAAGAGGATACAAAGACGATGTGAGATTAAGTGCAGTCAGAATTTTACTTTAAAACTTCTCAGTTCTCTACTGCTCATTGAGGGTGTTGTTGTTTTGTAAAGGATTCCAAATTTTGAAACATTTGCAAAACCCAGCCAACCTCTTAGTTTTATATATGTAAAATTTGTGTGATTTTAGATAACATTCATTCTTCCACTACATTAAATGATGCATGTTCCTTAATTTTTTTGCATTTATTTAAAAACAGATGCCAAGACCAGTTTGGCTCAGTGGATAGAGCGTCGGCCTGCGGACTGAAAGGTCCCAGGTTTGATTCCAGTCGAGGGCATGTACCTTGCTTGCAGGCACGACTCCAGTAGGGGGCGTGCAGGAGGCGGCTGATCGATGTCTCTCTCTCTCTCATCGATGTTTCTGACTTTCTATCCCTCTTTCTTCCTCTCTGTAAAAAATCAATAAAATATATAAAAAAACAAAATAAAAAAATAAAAACAGAAAATAATCCCTTATTCATATATATTTTTTCTTCTTTGGCCATACGAACATGCTACTTCATAAAATTAAAACAAGGACTTCGTAACACTTATTTTTTCTTCCAATTGTCTCTCATTGGTAACAATCATGTTCACTAAGTTGTGTTTGCAAAGCCTCTGCCTATTGTCTTGATATCATCTTTTCCAGGAAGGTACAGTTTACATTTACCTTCCTTTCGCATCACTTAAGCTGCACCCTTTGCCGGAGATCTCTGAGTTAACTCCAGTGATACCGTGATAAAGAGGGAGCAAGCAGGCTTGTCTGCTGAGTGCGGTTAGAAGCTGACTGGTGATGAGACAAGTAAGATGAAGAGCGTGCTCCTGCAGAGTCCTTAGGCCATGCCACGGAATCTCCCCTTTTATCATCCTCCGTGCTTAGTGAATGCCTAAGTGAAAACAGGAACAGAATATGTAATGCTATCTTTTCTTTCCCCTTTCTTGTCAGTGTAAGTAAAGATGCAAATCCGCACAGCTCCACCTCAGGGAACCCCAAGGGGTACATTTGTGCAAGGACTTAACCTTCCACATCAAGCTCCGAGCAGTCAGGATAATGAGACTTTGACACGCTACCGGCTGACATATAGGTTTTATTAGATTAAAAGCTCTGAAATGCCCATAAGGCAGAATGAGTCCTTGCATATTCTCCAATTCTAGAAGGCAGAGAATTGTTCTAGTCCATAAAGCAAATGCATACAGCTCATGTCGGTAAATCTTTTTCTAATCAGCGTGGCCTTCGTTTCCTCCTGTTGTTTGGAAGTATATTTCCTTAAACATGTTAACTAGATGCTTATGCAATATTTCTCATCCAGTACCAACTTCTTTCCTTTGGTTAAAAAAAAAATGTGACTTGTTTTTTTTAGGGATTTTTTAAGTGCTTTAAAACATCTTATGTTCAATGATCTGTTACAAAACCCTAAACATGCACAAAATCTATCATTCCAAGATTATTATTTTTCTAAAAATAGAATATTCTCAGTTACTCTTTAATACTGTGTTTAGAAGGTATCATGTTTAAAATACCTGACTGCTTAAAACTGAATTTCTAACTATCCATGTTTCCTAATAGTTTGAAACAAATTAATTTTTTTTTTACTTTCATTTCCTGCTGTATGGATAGGTCTGAGGATCTATGAGAAATTATAAGTTTTGAGCTTTTCAATTATATTCCAGTAGTGGCCTTCATTATGCTTCGGTATAATCAATAATCTAAATTGCCCAGTAAGATCTCCCTCTCATGTGGTATACCCCTTGTATAACGCTGGGAACCGTGACTATGATAGAGTTTACTACAGCGATTTGGTCATGGCTTACGCTCAGTTGACCTTAACATAGTACATGATTTAATCACAGGAGACCTGTAAATGCAGAGTTCTCCCTGTTTGGGAGCAGAAGGAGAATCAGAGCGGTTTGATGTGGCAGAGGTTCAGTGTGAGGAAGCTTTTTTATTGCAGAGATGTGGGGCACATAACATAACATGAAAGCAGCTCCAGGAGCTGAGATTAGTCACCAGCTGACAGCTACCAAACACTAGGAACTTCAGTCCTGCACCCACAGGGAAATACTTTTTGCCAGCTGCCTGCAGGGATTTTATAAGCAACTGCATCCTTCCCTAGTTGAGCCCTCAAGTAAGAATGTTGTTGGCTAACATTTTTTTTTTTAATTTCAACATGATAAGACCCAAAGTAGGATACCCAGCTAAAACCTACCAGGCTTCTGATCAATAAAAATGATTCAACTATAAATTTGGATTGTTTTAAGTGGTTAAATTCATGTCAATGCTTTATGCATAGCAATGGTCCAACAATCTAATGTTATATGAGTTGAGGAAGGTCAGTGGAGGAAATTTCTTCTTGAATTTTCTAAGCCACTTTTTAATTTCAAATATCAATAGATATATATTGAACATTTACTATATACTAGGCACTATGTTCCTATTTGCACGAATTTTCTAATTTGGTCTTTAGAACCCTTCTAGTGAAAGGCTTCTACTGTTAGCTTCCACTTCACAGATGAAGAAATGGAGGCTTGGGGAGTTTAAGTGTTTTCCTCAAGGTGAAGTGGTTATCAAGTTTTCAATCGAGGACAGAAAACTAAGAAGTTGATGGCAGAGACCATACGTATACTTACCTCTCCCTTCAGAGTTTCTTAGAACCTTAGACCCCAGAGGCCCAGTTCTTATTCTCATAGGACAACAAGGAATGTGGCAAAGCTTCTAGCCACTCCCAGGGAAACTGTGACTAGGAAGGAAGAATTTCAAACCCAAACCTAGACTTTCTGGCTCAGCATCTACATTTTATCAAGAGCTTAGAGGATTCACCTGCACATTAAATTGTAAGGTGAACTTAATTTCCTGCTTGACACCATGGCCTTAGGCAAGTCCCTTCATCCTGACATCTTTACCATTTCACACTTCTGTAAAACAGAGATAAACTGCCCAATTTTCTTTCAGAATTAAATTATGCCTGGATGACAGGCACATTTTCTGCTAAATACTAAGCAACTATATATATATAATTTTTTTTTTTCCCAAGGATGGAGATACACAAGGGATGATGAGGTTGGAAAGTTCTTAGTGCTTCCTTTTCCCTGGAGCCCAACAGTAACCGCATGTAGACAATGTTCTTGCTTTGGAATCTAGTCTCCTGGGATTATAGGCCAACCAGAGAATTCCAGAAAGAGACAGGAAAAACTTGGTCACCCCACAACTCCTGAGTTAGAGTTCTTAGAATAACGTACATGGACTGGGAGTGAACTGTGTGCTTGCCTTTCTCTCCCTGAACGTGGAAACACACTGATAAATATCGGTGTGTTTTTTTCCCAAAACATACAGGATTCCCCTTTGCACCACCAAAAACTCTTGTATCATAACTATGTTTTTTAAAGTTGAAACTATTAGATAAGATACTATGTGAACTGGAAACATGTTATTTTAAAATCTTTTCTATGTGGCTAAAATATACAATAAAAAAAAAAACCACACACAAATAACTAAATATATTGACTTTAATTGTTTTGGTGGTACTCCTTTAAAAGCAACTTATTTATTTATTTGTTTATTTGTTTGTTTGTTTATTTGTTTGTTTATTTTTTTTTATTTTTTTCTTTAGCTCAAGCACAGTCTCCCTGCATATTTACTCTTCACTCTTTGGATTGTTCCTGAGTGGAATATTACTTTTAAAAATTAGACTAGGTAAAAATGAATGAAAGCCATGGTAAACTAAATTCAGTGAAATCATATGGATAGTGGCCACACATAAACTACAACCCAGCACAATTCCATGCTGGAAAAACATGTAAATGCTTTAAAGTTTTTGTTTGCTTGTTTTGCTTTGTTTTGCTTTGTTGTTTTGTATGATGGGACGAGATAGACAATTACTGTGACTGTTTCAAGGCACTGAATCGGACTATCCTCAGATGGAATTTCTGAGCTGTGTTGTGCTTCAGAAATTTCAATACTCTTTTAACCGCAACTCTGAAATCATTTCTTTCTCTACCCATCTGTGAGCATGATAATTCTTTCCGTCATCAGTGCATCAATTTCATTCTGTTAACAAATGTGTATTTCATACCTGCTGTGTCTACTGTGCGGCTGTCTTGAAACTGTTTCCTGTTATAGTTCACTGTTTTAGAAATGAAAAAATTGAGTGAATATTCTCATTTTTATTTGCCCTTATGCACCATACGCCCCTCCTCTCCAACTTCTTTTTCTTTTTCTTGTTTTTGTCTCTATTCTTATCTAACTGGGTTAAGAAATGGTTAGATGCATATTTATTCTTGGAAGAGTTAGAGAATTGGGATTCATAGCAGCATATCATGAGCAAAAGCATCTCAATGGAAATGAGTGCTGTAGAGTTTTGCTTGTTTGTAGACAAGTGAGCACCTATGAGGATCGAGGCGACAGTCTGATTCACCATCACTCACTATAGTTTCATAAGTAACAAGAACCTTCTTTATGAACAATCTGAAACATCTGATGGAAATAACAGAGATCTCATTAAAAGGTGACATGATCCTAGATCTCCTAATAACTACTTGTAATGCCTTGAATGTGTTTTAATAATTTACGTTTATATTTTATGTGCATATTTACACAAATATATGCATATATATTTACATACACAATTATATAAATTATAATTACATGTATTAATTACGTACAATTAAGAATTATACAATTTATATGATTGTGTATATGTGATTTTAATATATGTTTTTATCACAAATGGCAATAGCCATTTTCTCATAAAGGTGACTGGCTGTTGTTGTGGAGTTGAAGAAATATAGATTCAGGTTACCATGTTCCTAGATTCCCTCACCTCTTTAAATTAGTAATTTAATAGCATAAATTTCAGTGCTTCATTTCTTTCTAGACTCCTATTCCTCTTTTTATTATAGAACATTAGTCTCCATACCTGGAAATTCAGTTACAGTTTCTAAGATTGCCATAAGAATATATAGTTTATTTAACCTGACAACATTTGAAAATGATATAAAATACGCATTTCATGGAACTTAACACAATAATTTCAATGGACATTTAATGCATAAATAATAAGGAAGGCGAAAAAATGTTTGCCATTTGAATTAAGTTAATTTGAATAAAAATGATTACCATGTGAAAAAGGTAATATCTGTTTTTGATTTTATATGTAGCGTTGTAAAAAATGTCTCAAGTTAAGAATAGCTTACCATGTAAAAAGATTGCCATTTTCAAATTGGAGAATAGTAAGGATAGTCACAGATAGAGTAACCATAATGATTTAGTAACTCATACATTTATGTTGGGGTACACGCAAGAGTAAAAAAGGGACAAATCCTGATTCAAGTAGCTTGCATTAGAGAAAGAGGGGGAAAAATAAGATACCTAGATATAGTATTATAGTAAGTATTTATAAGAGCTCTGCAGAAAAGTTAAAAAACAAAAAAGACAAGTAGCAGAGTTTCTTTGAAGAGGATGTTTGAGCAGGGACCGTAATAAACTGTTTAGAAAAAGAGTGTTCCTAGCAGAAAGCGGAGCAAAGCCATTGCGCCTGAGTCAGGGATGAGCTTGACCTGTTCAGGAAACGTGACGGAGGTCAGCAGAACCAGAGTGTAGATCCAGAGGGGACAGGAAGGGAATGAATTCATAGATGCAAACACAAGCTGCCTCACACTCTCCTTCAGGTACCAGGAGTCCCTGTATTGTATTCCTAGTGTGATGGGATGTGCATGGAGGGCGGCCAGCAGGGGAAGGCATGCTATTTACAGGTTAATCACTGGCTGAAGTAGAAAGAAATGGTTTTGGAGAACTAGAGCAGGCGACAATTTAGGAGGCTATGGTAATTCACGTAAGCGTTGATTGTGGCTTGCCCTAATGGGAAGTGTAGGATGGGATGAGAAGTGGCCCATACCTTTTAAAGAAAAAGTAGATAATCACTGATTGATTCTTGCTTTAGAAATAATGAGCAAGTCCAGTGAATTTTAAAGAAATACAGAATAAAAACACACACACAAGAAAAAACAACACACCTCAGCATTGTTCCATGTCTTTTGT
>PVJN01029783.1:0-26281 GCA_004026805.1 Lasiurus borealis
TTTTTTTTTAAATACTAAAACAGCTCTTTAATGAAATTAAAGGAGAGTCAAGTTTATAAACCTGATAGAAAAAAGATCAGGAGAGACGATAATAGCACACAAACAAATGCCAATATAATTGTAGAAGATAGATTAGAATGGCAGAATATTGACAGGTGAGGGATCCCATAATGAACTGTCTGGGTCCATAAGCCATCATCCTACATTGAAAACCCACTAAACAAGGCTCATCTGTGCATAAAGAATTTCCAGTCAGCTTTTTAATACTTCACTCTTTGTCTTAGTCCATTAGCCTTTTATAACAAAATACCATTGACTAAGTGGCTTATAAACAACACAAGCTAGCTTATAAACAAGTTTATTTCTTACAGTTCTGGAGGCTAGGAAGTCCATGACTGAGGCGCCAACAGGTTTATTGCCTGGTAAGTGGCTGCCTCCTGGTTTATAGACATCTGTCCTTTGCATTGTGTCCTTACTTGGGCCAAAAGAGTCAGGAGCTCTTTTGGGCCCCCTTTATAAGGCGCTAATCCCATTCATGAGGGCTCCACCCTCAGGACTTAATCATCTCCCAAAGCCCCTGCCTTCTGATACTATTATATTGAAGTTAGTTTACAACATATGAATTTTGAGAGGACATAAAACATTCAGTGTAAAGTACTATTAAATAAGAATATATCCAAGAATTGCCAGTCATTACAGGAATGCCTTCAATACTATTAACATTTTCTTTTTTTTAATTATTTATTTTAGTACATTTTATTGATTTTACAGAGAGGAAGGGAGAAGAATAGAGAGTTAAAAATTTCGATGAGAGAGACACGCGTGTCCCGCCCCCACCCCCCACTGGGAATCGAGCCTGCAACCAAGGTACACGCTCTTGACCAGAATCAACCCGGGACCCTCTAGTCTGCAGACCAACACTCTATCCACTGAGCCAAACCGGCTAGGGCTATTAAGATTTTCAAAGGAACATGTATAGATGTCCACCCAGCATTTTGAGATAACAGCTATTTTTCAAACATACCAGGAAGATTTAAGAAAATTAATTTTTATTTAGGCCATGGTACAACTTCCTACAAATTGGGGGTGAAATGCTATCATGCAGATCTCATTCTCTAACCATATTACAATTGAGTTAGAAATCAATAATAAAATTATTATTTTTAGAACTCCATATATTTGGAGATTTTTTAAAAAAACTGAAAGATCAAAGAACAAATCTCAATGGAAATTTATAATATTAGATTTGAGAGGTAATAAAAATACTACATATATGAGAATTTATAGGTATAGGTAAATTAATCTGATTTTACACTAGAAAATAAGACTCAAAATTAATTTTGTAAGTGACTGGCTTAGTACATTAGAAAAAAAACACAAAAGAATAAATCCAAAATTCTATAGAAGGAAGAATATAAAGATCAAAGGATAAATTAAAATAGGAATAGATGTAAATATAAGTGGCCAAAAAAAACAAGATTAGAGCTTTGAAAAGATAAAGTCCTGTGAAATGGATCCAGATAAAAGATAATAGGAGCAAACAAATAATATTAGGACTAAATAATGTCCTAGCTCATGTGACTCAGTTGGGCATTATCCTATGCACGGAGAGATCACTGGTTCAATTCCCATTCAGGGAACATGCCCAGGTTTCTGGTTCAATCTTCAGTAGGGGTTTGCAGGAGGCAGCCGATTTCTCTCATTAAGTTTTCTTTCTCTCTCTCTCCCTTCCTCCTCCTCTCTCTCAAATCAATCAAAACAAAACAACACTGTTTGTTTGTTTTTTGAAGGGAGAAACAGCCCAGCTGGTGTGGCTCAGCAATTGAGTGTCGACACAGGACTCAAGAGCTCACTGGTTTGATTCCCGGTTAGGACACATGCCCAGATTTCCAGGGATGCATGCAGGAGGCAGGCAATCAATGATGTTACTTTCTCATCGATGTTTCTATCTATTCCTCTTTCTTCCCTGCTCTCTCAAAATCAATAAAAACATTTAAAAAGCCATTTAAAAAAAGGGAGGGGGTGTATCACAAAATACAGCAGAGATGTAAGAAACAACAACAATAAAAGAGCCACTTTATGCTAAAAATATTGATTAGATAAGATAATGAAAAGACAAGCCACTGAGTGGGAAGAAATATCTGAAAAAGACATATTTAATAAAGACTTGTTATCTAGACTATACACAGAACTTTTAGCAACTCAACAACCCAATTAAAAATGAATGAGAGACCTGAATAGACACTTCACCAAAAAAGATACGTGATATCCAAATAAGTACATGAGAAGATGTTCACATTACATGTTATTAGGGAATTGCAAATTAAAACAACGAGACACCAGTGTTTCATTAAGTAACTAGAGGCCTGGTGCACGAAATTCATGCATGGGAAAAGGGCAGTGTCCCTCAGCCCAGCCTGCACCCTCTCCAATCTGGGACCCTTTGAGGGATGTCCGGTGGGATCAGGCCTAAGCGGATGATTGGACATCCCTCTCACAATCCAGGACTGCTGGCTCCCAACTGCTCACCTGCCTTGTGTGATTACCCCTAACTGCTTCTGCCTGCCAGCCTGATCAATGCTTAAATGCCCTCCCCTGCAGGCCTGGTCCTCCCCAACGGCCCTCCTCTGCTGACCTGGTCTCCCCCAACTGCCCTTCCTTCCTGGCCTGGTCACCCCTAATCATCCTCCCCTGCTGGCCTGGTCACTCCTAACTGCCCTCCCCTGTAGACCTGACCCCCCCAACTTCCTTCCCCTGCAGGCCTGGTGCCCTCCCCTGCAATCCTGATTTCCGACCCCCCGCCCAAATGCCCTCCCCTGCTGACCTGGTTTCCCCCAACTGCCCTTCTCTGCCAGCCCAGTTACCCCTAACTGCCCTCTCTGCTTGCCTGATCACTCACAACTGCCCTCCCCTACAGGCCTGGTTCACCCAACTGTCCTCCCCTGCAGATCTGGTCCTCCCCAATGCCCTACCCTGGAGGCCTCGTCCCCCTCAACTGCCCTCCCCTTGCAGGCCGGGGTCCCTCAACTGCCTTCCCTTGCTGGCCTGGTTACCCACAACTGCCCTCCCCTGCAGGCCATCTTGTGGCAGCCATATTGTGTCCACATGGGGGCGGTCATCTTTGACCACATGGAGGTAGCCATTTTGTGTCTTGGAGTGATGGTCAATTTGCATATTACTCTTATATTAGGTAGGATTAAATCCTATTAGAATAGTGAAAATCTAAACACTGACGACACCAAATGCTAAGAATATGGAGCAACAGGAACTCTCATTGCTTGTGGGAATGCAAAATGGTAGTCACTTCTGTCAGTTTCATGCAAAGCTAAATATAGTTTTACCATACAACCCAGCAATCATGCTTCTAGATATTCACCTAAATAGTTGAAAACAAAAACCTTCACACAAATGTTTAAAGCAGCTTTAGTTATAAATTGAAAGTAACCAAGATGTCCTTCAATAGATGGATAATCAAACTTTGGTGCATCCATGCAATGGAATATTATTCAGTGACTAGAGGCTCGGCCCTTGCTGCCACAGCTGCTGCTCTGGCCCCTGCCACTGTGGCTGCCTCTGCCTCAGCCCCCGCCACTACTATCACAGCTTCGTCTAGATCATCCAGAAGGGCAACCAGTCTAATTAGTATATTACACTTTCATTATTATAGGTAAGATGATGAGCTGGTAAGCCACAGAAAGACATGGAGGAAACTTAAATGCATATTGCTAAGTGAAAGAAACCAGTCTGAGAAGGGTATATTGTATGATTCCAACTATATGACATTCTGGAAAAGGGAAAAGTATGGTGACAGTAAAAAGATCATTGGGCCCTGATCAGTGTGGCTCATTTGGTTGGGTGTCATCCTGTGCACTGATAGGTTGCCAGTTCAAATCCCTGTCAAGGCACATGCCTGGGTTTCAGTTAGATCCCTGGGTGGGGGGTGTGCAGGAGGCAGCCATTTTCACATCAATGCTTCTCTCTCGCCCTCTTCTTTCCTCTCTCTTTAAAAAAAAATAAAAGAATAAAAAATATTTTACAAAAAAACTGTCTGTTTAATAAAAAGATCTGGGGTTCCTTCAGAGAATTTTTAGGGCCATAAAACTATTTTGTATGATATTGTAGTAATAGATGCATGTGTCAAAATCCATAAACTCTGCAAAGTGAGAATACCTTAAAATCAACTGTGGACTTCAGTTGGTAATAATGTATCAATATAAACAAAGATCACAGTGTTAATAATAAGGGAAACTGTAGGAGGGTAGTTAGGGAGGTGTATGGGAACTCTACTTTCTGTTAAAATTTTCTGTAAACTTCAAACTGCTCTAAAAACAAAATCAATTACTTTAAAAAAAGATCATATGGTGAACTGCTTGATTTACCTATAAATGCATTATGCATTTATTCACTGATTCTAAGGACAACCTCATGCTAAACATTGGGAAATCATGTACAGAAAATTCAAAAGGAACTGTGGCAGGGTGCGGCCTGCCTCATAGCCATCCTCCTCTATGCTTCATAACAGAAGGCAGGAGCATTTTCAAATTGCACTTAAAAAAACGTTTTGTCTCCATTGGGAATGAGTATGACCATGTCACTTAAGTTCTGGCCAATGAGGTGTAACTAAAACTTTTTGCATTGGACTTATGATAAAGTTCCAAAAAAAGAGTGCAAACAACTACCCCAGTTTTTTTGTTTGTTTGTTTTTTTGGTGTGTGTGTGTGTGTTGTTGTTGTTATTGTTGTTGTTGTTTTGCCATTTTGTCATTGCCTTTCCACTTATTTCAGGCTAACATGAGGGCCTGACTGCAGTGGCACTCTGAGGATGGGAGCCAAAGGCTTAGAAAGAATGGAAAAGTAAAAAAGCCTGAATCCTTTATGTCTTCTGTCATTTTCATACTAACACTGAACTACCTAATTCTGGACTTCTTTTACCTGAGAAAATAAACTAATTTTTTTTCTTTGTTAATTCTCATCAGAGGATACTTTTCCATTTTTAGAGAGAGTGTCAGGGAGGGGGAGAGATAGAGAGAAGCATGGATGTGAGAGACACATCCATTGGTTGCCTCCCACACAAACCCTGACTGGGGCCAGGGATCTAGCCTGCACCCTAGGAGCCTGCCCTTGGCTGGAATTGAACCCAGGACTCTTCAGTTCGAGGGGTCTATCCACTGAGCCAAATGGGCTAGGGCACAACTAATTTTTTAAAGCCACTGCAACCAAATCTTTGTCACCAGGAAAACAATCCCTACCTGACACAGGAAATAAAAGCTATTAATAGTGAATGAGTGCCACACAGGTCAACTAAAACCTGTTGAACAGAAAACCCAGCGCTGAAGCTACACAAGAAAAGTTTTTAACATGGCACCCTTGACTGGGTTTGTTTAGTGTGTTGAAGATAAAGATCAAAACTTAGAAGAACCACTACTTAGGCTCTTTCTGAAAAACTTTCCTTCTATTGACATTCTATTCATACTTTCTGCCCACTGATCTCTTCTATAAACTTCTGTAATATTATTAGGTATTATAAAGATTATAAAAACGTGTAGCAAGGCACCCAAGAAGCTTGCAAGCTAGTTGGAAACATAAAAGACTTAGCAAGTGAGGAAAGTGTATCCTTTTTTTGGTAGTTTAGAGATATAGGGAACAGTTTGTCTCCTAAGGAACTGGAATGAGACTTCCTCTTTGGAAAGATGCCTGTATTCATTTCGAAAAACTTCCATGAAGCATGAGGGTGGAACATACATGTCTCCTCCAATGGGACAATATTATCACCTAATAATAAGGGTTGGCAGGCTGGTGAATCAGCATTCCTTTGGTTCTGCAGTGAGTGGTGTGATTGGGTTGAGTGTCAATCTATGAACCAGGAAGTCACATTTTGATTCCCAGTCAGGGCATAAGCCTGGGTGGTGGGCTCAATCCCCAATGTGAGGCATATAAGAGGCAGCTGATCAGTTGGTTCTCTCTCATAGTTGATGTTTCTATCTTTCTCTCTCTCTGCCTTCCTCTTTTAAATAAATAATAAAAAATGCATATCCTATATAATAAAAGGCCAGAGGCCATAAGCATCACGACTGGAATGAACACAAGATGGGTCGCCATGAGGTGCATTGAGCACCTCTTGGTCCCTCCCTCATGGCCCATAGGCTCCAATCACAGTAAGGTGGGTGGCAGGCATGCGGAGTGGTGAGTACAGCGAGGCAGGGAGGTGGGCGGGACAGCAAGCACAGCAAGCAGCGCAGGGCTACCGCATGCAATTTCGTGTACTGGGCTTCTAGTCTATATATATAAAAGACTAAGTGACCGTCCAACCAACCAGTCAGTACATATGACGTGCACTGGCAATTTAAAAATAAACGTTGACTCACGTATGCACAATACATATAAAGCTCTCACTGGCACCAACTGCATGGGATGCCAGAATGTATCTGAAGACCAACTATTGGCACAACGTACCTCTGAAACTGAAAGAAAGTGACATCATCGACAGACTATTGTTGATTTATTAATCAATTTATATATTATTTTCATATACATTTTACTAATTTTCTTACATCTCTGATAGTTCTATGAAAGGGCAAATAGCGATATTAAAATATTTTGTATTTTAATTTTATAATACTATATTATATATACTATTTTGACATGTAATTTTTTGCAGTAATGTAATTACTGCATGAATCTTTCTTCTAATTAATTTCCTTTCAATGTGCATGAATCCATGCATCAGGCCACTAATATTTTTACATTGATTTTAGGGAGAATGAAAGAGAGAGGAAAAGACAGAGAGAAACATTGATGTGAGAGAAACACACTGATTTGGTGCCTCCCCTCGACTTCCAGCTAGAGCCCCAGGCTGGGAAGTAGCCTAAAACCAAATTACATGGCCTTGACAAGAATAACACATAGGACCCTTTGGTCTGCAGGCCAATGTCCAATTCAATGAGCCAAACCAACTAGGGATACACATACACACACACACACACACACACACACACACACACACACATTTTTAAGAAGCAGAGGTAGCCTTGGCCAGTAATCTCAGTGGTTAGAGCTTTGGCCCACAGATAGAATGGTTGCAGGTTTGATTCCTAATTAAGGGTACGTCCCTGGGTTGCAGGCCCCCATGGTTGAAGGACATGCAAGAGGCAACCAACTGATGTGTCTCTCACATCTATGTTTCTCTTTTTCCCCCTCTCTCCTTCCCTCCCACTCTCTCTAAGAAAAATCAATGGATTAAAAGTCTATTTCATAAGTAGTTCAACCACCAGATTTCCTCCTGGCTCCTAAGTGACTGTCCCTCTCATGCCTTTGAAGAACGCTTAGGATTGATTCCCTGGAATTGATAAAGTAGAGGGTATCTTGTCTGGTTCAGAATAGGGTGCCATACTAAAAATATGAGGACTCAGTGAAAATTACTTACTTTCAAGACTACTGCCTTACTCTCACATCAAAAACAATGTTAGAAGCCAAGTATTGAAGAAAATTTTCCAGATAATTTTGTTAAGAGCATATACCAAACTTTTGTTACTGTCTTGAGACAAGGAAGAAGGCCCATTGTAGGGTATAGGAGAAAGTATATGATACTTCTAAATGGACCCAAAGATTATCGGGAAATAGAAAGCTACACATTGTTTTAAACATACCCTTCCCGCAGAAACCAGTTTGGCTCAGTGGATAGAGCATCAGCCTGTGGACTGAAAGGTCCCAGGTTCGATTCTGGTTTTGGGCACATCTCCAGTAGGGGGCGTGCAGGAAGCAGCTGATTGATGTCTCTCTCTCATCGATGTTTCTAACTTTCTATCCCTCTCCCTTCCTCTCTGTAAAAAATCAATAAAATATATATTTTTTAAAATTAAAAAAGATAAACATGCCCTTCTCTTGTTTCAATTCAATGTTTATGCCTTTTATTGTTTTTGAACTAAATTTATCAACCCCAACAGATCTTTTCACACGCTACACTCAAGTTCCTCTCTACTGCCCACTTCACATATATCCCACTTCTTTCTCCATTTTTCATTTAGTTACTGCTGCTAGGAGCTTGTGAAATGCTCTAGACTCCTGCCTCTCCCTTATCCTTTTGGATGTATTCTGAACAAGGTTCTTCCAACTCTGCTGGTTATAAAGAAATTGTTCCTCAGCTTCCAACCTGCCCACCCATACTGTGTTTTGTGGTGCTGAGACTGGGTCTCTGAAATTCCCTTTTCCTCTGCCAGGCTGACTCTCTGTGAGGTCCTGCAAACAATGGAAGATCAGAAGCAGGAAGAAAGGAGAAGAAACTTGCTCCTTCCTGTTTGCTTCCTGTTGCTATCAGTGTCGGCCATGCAACAGTTCTTCCTGCCAGCAGCAGCGGTTGGTTCTAGCTTTGGATTTCTTTACATTTTCCCAGAAGGAGCCTCATCACATTCCTCAGATACCAGGACCAGTTAGTCAGCCACCCTCCTTAGAGGTCAGGGTCCCAACACCACAGGGCCCCCCCTCTGAGCTACTGAGGTGCCAGTGGTAAATCCGCAGCACGTTCTCCTCTAGGTCCGGGTTCCGGCTCTCTGGGGCCCCTACAAGTGTTTGGTCCCAATAACCCCAACCTTGACCCTTTACCATCCCATCTACTTCTTGCAGTTTCTACTTCTTTGTCCCACTTTTCCTTTTCAATTCTCCAAAACCTGTAATGTCTCCAATAGCTCTTTACATTGCTGCCACCACGGAGCGAGCAGGAGACTAGGCTCAGTGGATAGAGCGTCAGCCTGCAGACTAAGGTCCCAGGTTCAATTCTGGTCAAGGGCATGTACTTTGGTTGCTGCCACCATGAAGCGAGAAGGAGGCTAGGCTCCGCTCCAGGCTACATAGTTTTTTCATAGATTAACAACTACAAGATAGCTGCCATAGTTTTTGCTTCTTTTTTTTTTTTTAATACATTTTATGGATTTTTTATTTTTTTACAGAAAGTAAAGGAGAGGGATAGAGAGTTAGAAACATCGATCAGCTGCCTCCTGCATGCCCCCCACTGGGGATGTGCCCGCAACCAAGGCACATGCCCCCGACTGGAATTGAACCTGGGACCCTTCAGTCTGCAGGCCGACGTTCTATCCACTGAACCAAACCGATTTTGGCCGTTTTGGCTTCTTTATAGAAACCTACTATAGGAAATGGTCCCAAGAATGGTTTTAGGAAATAGACTTCGAGATAGAGGATTGTGGGTTGATTTGGTCACATCTTTAAATTCAAATTCAATGTTGAGCAACTTGTCAATGGGAAATGGGATGTAGTGGCATCATAAATAATTAACGTCACAACTTCAGCAAGTGCTCTAGAGCCACATTTGACCATTTAACAGTAAAAGTGACTATAATAACTGCAGACTGGAAGTGGTAGCATTTGATTGCACTGAAGAACTTACATAAATGGATAAAAGGAAAAAAAGAAAACAAAATAAATGGAGCCCTAGCTGGTTTGGCTCAGTGGATAGAGTGTCAGCCTGCAAACCAAAGGGTCCCAGGTTCGATCCCTGTCAAGGGCACATACCTAGACTACATGCTCCTTCCCAGCATGGACCCTAGTCAGGGGGCATGCAGGAGACAGTCAATCAATGTGTCTCTCTCACACCGATATTTCTCTATCTTTCTCTCTTTCTCTCTCTCAAATCAATAGAAAAATATCCTTGGGTGAGGATTTTAAAAAAATAAGAAAGAAATGGAGCCCGGACAGCATGGCAGAATAGTTGAGCATCAATCTATGAACCAGGAGGTTGTGGTTTCATTCCCCATCAGGGCACATGCCCAGGTTGTGGGCTTGATCCCTAGTGTGGGGCATGCAGGAGGCAACCCATCAATGATTCTCTTTATCATTGAGGTTTCTGTCTCTCTCTCCCTCTCCCTTCCTCTCTGAAATCAATAAAAATATATTAAAGAAAAAGAAAGAAATGGAGCCTGGCTGTGGGACTCAGTGGTAGAGCATTGATCTATGAACCAGGAGGTTACAGTTTGATTCCCAGTCAGGGCACATCACTAGGCTTTTTAGCTCAATCCCCAGTAGGAGATATGCAGGAGGCAGCCAGTCCATTATTCTCTCTCATCATTGATGTTTCTATCCCTCTCGCCTTCTTTTAAATCAAGAAAAATATTTTAAAAAAAGAAATGGAAAGTTCAAGTCATTAAACATTCAGTTAAAGTCACAGTTAAAGAACAAAATCTTCAATAGTAGCCTTAAAAAAAAATCCTTATTTTTGTACCTGCAGACTAATATTGCTGAAAATCAAACACAAAATTGTGCAGTTTCAGAATTACAACATTAACTGATTTCAGAGCCTTGCTATATAAGTCTTTAGTAAAATATAAAGCATTGATAGGGAATGGTGTGATACTGAAACTTGAGATGGGGATGACAAAACAAAATCAAGATTCTAGAATGCCCAAATCTCTCTAAACCTACAGTATCAGTGGAAAGTATAAGCATCAGTATTACCCTACATCCCTTGTTTAAAACATCATCTGAAGGATTTCTATTTTCCTCAAGTTTCACCCCAACCACTCATTGTTACTTATAGATCAGGGTTTCTCATGATGTTTGGCTCTGAATTAGTTTTATTTTTTAATATACTTTTATTGATTTCAAAAAGAAATGGAGAGGGAGGGAGATATGGAAACATCCTATATAATAAAAGAGTAATACGCAAATTAACCATCACTCCACTATACCCACCAGCCATGCCCACCAGCCAACCAGGAGCGAGTATGCAAAATAACCCCGACCAAGATGGCTGTGGCCATGGAGCAAGCTGGAGGGAGGCGTGGGTTTCCCCAGTGATGGAGGAAGCTAAGCTTTCCACACACCCTGGTGGGCTCAGGCCTCCATTCAAAGCTAGAAAGTTTCAATTACAGAAGATAAATAAATCCCAACAAAAATGGCAGTAGCCATAGGCTAGGGTTGCCCCTGGTGATGGAGGAAGCCAAACTTCTGTAGCCCTGGCCTGTCCTGGCCTCTGCTTAAGACTACCAAGTTCCAATTATAGAAGATAAATAAATCTCAACAGAAATGGCTGCCACCATGGAGTAAGCAAGAGGCTGGGCTCCACTCTAGGCTACAAAGTTTCAATTGTAGAAGATAAATAAATCCCAGATACAGGCCCCTTGCCCAGGCTGCCCCACACCCCAAGGGAACACACATCCTGATCTGGGACACCCTTCAGGGCAAACCAGTTGGCCCCTTCCCATACACCAGGTCTCTATTCTATCTAATAAAAAAGTAATATGTAGATTAACCATCACTCCAACACACAAGATGGCTGCCCCCATGTCAAAGATTCTGCCCTCAGGTGGACATAAGATGGCCACCAGAAGGGAAGGGCAGTTGGGAGGGACCAGGCTGCAAGAGAGGGCAGTTGTGGGTGATCAGGCCAATAGAGGAGGGCAGTTGGGGGTGACAGGCCTGCAGAGAAGGGCAGTTGGGGGGAACCAGACCTGCAGGGGAGAACAGTTCGGGGAAAACAGGCTGGCAGGGGAGCAGTTAGGCATCAATCAGGCTGTCAGGGGAGTGGTTAGGAGGTGATCAGGCTGGCAGGCAGAAGTGGTTAGGGGCGATCAGGAAGGCAGGGAAGCGAGCAGTTGGAAGCCAGCAGTCTTGGATTGTGAGAGGGATGTCTCAGATTAGAGAGGGTGCAGGCTGGGCTGAGGGACAACCTCCCACCATATATGAATTTCATGCACCAGGCCTGTAGTCAATAAGAAAGAATCATTGATTGACTGCCTCCTGCATAACCGCCACTGGGGAGAAGTCTGCCACCTAGGCACATGTCCTTGACTGGAATTGAACCTGGGACTCTTCAGTCCCCAGGCAGACACTCTATCCACTGAGCCAAACCAGCCAGGGCTGGATTATTCTTTATTGTGAGGAGCTGTCCTGTGCATTGTAAGATGTTTAGCAGCATTTACTACCTATAAAATACACACTTTAAATAAATTAAATGTAGACACATACGTTTAAAAGTAAATAAAGTTCTGCAAATAATAAAGCATAAGAAAGTGGAATGGCTATATTAGTATCAGATAAACCAGATTTCAAGACACAGGTACTATGGGAGATAAAAAGGGTATTTTATAATAACAAAAGTATCAATATAATAGCAAATATCCTATATAATAAAGAGCTATTATGCTAATTAGACCAAATAGCAGAACGACCGTCCAGATGATCTTCCAGATGACTGTCTGGATGATCTTTTGGATGAAGCCAGGGCTGCGAGGCGAGCCCCTTGCACGAATTTTGTGCATTGGGCCTCTAGTAATATAATAATAAAATGTAATAACAAAAGATGGCATACTAATCATAACTATGTATATACCTACTAAAAGAGCTTTCAAACATGTAAAGCAAAAATTACAGAATTAGCCCTGGCTGGGTAGCTCAGCTGCTTAGAGCATTATTCTGATATACCAAAGTTGTGGGTTCAATCCCCACAGTACACATACAAGAATCAAGTAAGGAATGCATAAAATAAGTGGAACAACAAATTAACATTTCTCTCTCTCAAAAACCTATACATAAATTTTTAAAAAAATAAACTAATTATATTGGTCTATAAATACCAAACAAACTGTTATTTGCTCTCAGAAATGAGAGTATAAATATGAATTTTAGCTTATTACCTAAATTTTAAAAAATTCTTTTCAATGTTGGAGATACTTAAACATATTTTCCAACTAAGGGAAAAGGCCAGTAGTATTGGAGTAGATTATTTGGGGAAAGAGGGGATAAATGATGGAACAGAGTCCAAAAGAAGATAACATGAGATGGTTCCAGAGCACAGTGAAAGCACTGTACTTAGATAAGAGGAGCTTTGCCACCGGAGACCCAAAAATGAGGAAATTCTCAACGGATGGCCTCCGTGATCCTTGTGAAGTAGATGGAGAGGTAAAGGGTTGGGGAGTGTGCTCAATTTATGAGGGTTTAAAAAAGATATTATGGCCCTAACTGGTTTGGCTCAGTGGATAGAGCATCAGCCTGCAGACTGAAAGGTCCCAGGTTCGATTCCGGTCAAGGGCATGTACCTTGGTTGCAGGTAC
Source organism: Lasiurus borealis (assembly GCA_004026805.1). Classification (NCBI taxonomy): domain Eukaryota; kingdom Metazoa; phylum Chordata; class Mammalia; order Chiroptera; family Vespertilionidae; genus Lasiurus; species Lasiurus borealis. Next base: position 13,058 of record PVJN01029783.1, read on the forward strand.
ATCCCCACAATGAGTTGTGCAGGAGGCAGCTGATTCATGTTTCTCTCTCATCAATGTTTCTAACTCTCTATCCTTCTCACTTCCTCTCTGTAAAAAATCAATAAAAAATATATTTTTAAAATTTAAAAAAGAAAAATATTATGGTGTTTTTAGCAAGATTATTTAATGTTGGCCGAAACCGGTTTGGCTCAGTGGATAGAGCCCAGCCTGTGTACTGAAAGGTCCCAGGTTCGATCCCCGTCAAGAGCATGTATCCTGGTTGCAGGCACATCCCCAGTAGGGGTCAAGCAGGAGGCCCTGATCAATGTCTCTCTCTCTCATCAATGTTTCTGACTCTCTATCCTTCTCCCTTCCTCTCTGTAAAAAAAATCAATAAAATATATTTTTTAAAAAGATTATTTAATGCTCCCATCAGTCCCATAAGGTGTTGTTATCTCCACTTCACAATATTATTCCATTTTACAAATGTAGAAACAGACGCACAGAGATTATATAATTTGTACAAGACTGATGAAGGAAGGAGCCATTTTAGGAAGCTCTATCTAACCCAGGCCTCTCTGGCTTCAGTTTACTGCACCTGTCTAGGCCTCGCATTCCTCAGCAATGAAGCAGACGTGGTCTCAAGCTGCCCTATCCTCTAAAGTAATGGCCCCCACAGTGGAGTAGGATGGGCAGGCACATCCAGGGTGTGCGTGATGGATGGTCCATTGGGATGTTAAATGTTAGATTTCTATTTATATTTTTTAAAATCTAAAATTGAGCTTTGCCACTGTTTAATACAGATGGACACTGGAGTCCTTATTTAGTCTGGATGCCAGCTGCTTATGAGTCATTTGGGTATCTTGAGGGAGACAGGAGTTCCACAGTGCAGATGGATGATAATGGTGCTTGCCCTTATTATTTTTTGTGATTAAGGTATGATGTCAGTGTGTTCAGTTCTTTGGGGGGGGGTAAAAACTTTTACATAGCAGAATCTTTATACAGTGGTGGGCTATGATGAAACAGGATTGATGAAAAAGATATTTGACTCCACTCAGAGACTTGCTGGTGTTTTTTGCCTGAGTATTAAAATAGTTGTCAGGACCTATAAATAACTTGCACTTTTCTTTTACAAGAAGACAAGTGCATTCAAATTTTGCTGACTTTTTCATTGATGATAGGTGGTGTCAGTAGTATGCTACTTTATACATACTAAGAAACAATGTTCTAAAACTGCTCCTTCAAGATAAAATTAATAGTGTAGCAAGTGAGAAAACTGCTTTTTGAAAGTTACTACAAATGAATATTTTGAAAAATTATTTGGTGTCCTTTTTGCCAAAAAAAAGTATAGAAGTACGTATGTCACTCATATTTGCACACATAACACTTTGGGATAGTTTTCTACTATTTTTAAGTTTATCCTAAATAAAAGAGAATGAGTAGATTCTAAATATATTTGCTAAAAGTACAACATCTTCTGATTAATTTGCAAATACAACTGATAAATATCTGGAGAATAAACATTAACCAGCTGAATTCAATAAAATGAAGATGGAGAGGTCAAGGGTTTGGGGGAGTGTGCTCAATTTATGAAGGTATGAAAATTAGTTTCATGTTCACTGAAAACTGGTTTGGCTCAGTGGATAGAGCGTTGGCCTGCGGATTGAGGGGTCCCGGGTTCGATTCCGGTCAGGGGCATGTACCTTGGTTGCAGGCAAATCTTCAGTAGGGAGTGTGCATGAGGCAGCTGGTTGATGTTTCTCTCTCACCGATTTTTTTTATTCTCTATCCCTCTCCTTGCCTCTCTATGAAAAATCAATAAAATATATTAAAAAAAAGAAAGAAAATTAGTTTCACGTTTGAATAAGACCAGCCTCACTTTAACTTCTAAACTCTTCCATTGTGGCCTATAAAACTAATGATCCATCAGCTGCAAAAACCTTTGCATTGTCAAGCTTTTCCTCCAATTTCCTACTTTATTAAAATCTGACTCTCTCTCTTTTTTTTTAATCCTTACCTAGGATATGTTTATTTATTTGAGAGAAAGGAAGAGAGAAAAACATCCATCAGTTGCCTTCTGTATATACCCCCAGTGGGGATCAAACCTAAAATCTAGGTATGTTCCCTGACCAGGAATCAAACCCACTACCTCCTGTTGTACAGGACAATGCTCCAACCAACTGAGCCACCTGACCAGGGCTCTGATCTCCTTTAAAGACACCATTTTCCCATTGCCCATTCAAACAGTACTGTTTATACTCTCAGGTTCCACATATGTCAAGCCTGACAAGTGTAAGGAAATTAGGAATAAGAAAAAATATAACTGGTATCTTTAATGGAAAACTATGCATTCTGTAGAGCAGACCTTTCCAGATTATGGGATTCTAGCCTTTTATTGCTTTTGAGGTATTTTACAACTTTGTAAACTGTAGATAACTGATAGTAATACAAAACAACTCTTGTCTATAGAAATGCAAGTAAGTTCTGTCCAGTGGAAGTTCCATTGACTTGCTTCCCCCACTGAGGGAAGAAGCCAGTTTTGTCTACATTTTCAAGTTCATTTCAATTTTCCTGATGTATAAATATGTATACACCTTTGGACATCTTATTTTTTCTCTCATTAATAATAGTTAACTAGCTCTGGCCGGTGTGGTTCAGTTAATTGAGCATCGTCCTGTATACCAAAAGATTGCTCATTTGTTTCCAGGTTAGGGCACATCCCCAGGTTACGAGTTCATTCCCTTTGATATTTTTCTCTCACGGCTCTCTCTCTCTCTCTCTTTTCTTTTCTCTCTCTCTCTCTCTCCCTCCCTCCCTCCCTCTCTCCCTCCCTCCTCCCAGTCTCCCTATTCGTTCCTCTCTCTAAAATCAATAAAAACTAAAAAAAAATAATAATGATTAACTAAAATCTTCCAACATTGCATTTTATATTTGTATGACAGTTTTTGATGTTGTTGTTGTTTTGCTAGTCCTGTGACTTTGCTGTCATAGATGGAAGGGGTCTCTTTTCTAACCTGGCGAAGAATTCTGTGAGGTACATCAGGTCTGTCTGAGAGTTATGATTTCACCTTTTTTGTTGTTTTCAAAATGTTCCTGTAACAAAGGTGGGGTTGTTTTACTTCTCACTGCTCTTCCCTGTATCTTCACTTGTACTTAAAAAGAAAGCGAAGAGCCAGTTGGGTCCATGCCATGCACTACCCAACTCTTTTCCTTTTCTAATTGCTTTTACTTACTGCCCTCACTGTAACTTCCCATTCAGTCAAGTGGCCAATTATTCCTTTCCATCACAAGCACTGCCATTATCCTGAGTGATTTCAACCATCAAAAAGATGACCCACACACTAGTATCTAGGCTGCTCATATTTTTTAAAATTTTGTTTAAAGAATTATTTATTTGAGAGAGAGAAACCATAAATTTGTTGTTCTACTTATTTCTGAGGCATTCATTGGTTGATTCTTCTTTATAAAGAGCATTTTATTTATTTAAGTATATTTTTATTAATTTCAGAGAGGAAGGAATAGGGAGAGAGAGAGAGAAACATCAATAATGAGAATCATTGATCAGTGGATGCCTCCTGCATGCTCCCTAGTGGAAATAGAGCCTGAAACCAGGAAATGGGCCTTGACCAGGAATAGAACTATAATCTCCTGATTCATAGGTCAACACTCTCCCAACCACCAAGCCACACCAGCTGGGCCATTGTTGCTTCTTATTTGTGCCCTGACCTGGGATTGAACCCACAACCTTTGTGTTATCAGGATGATGCTCTATTCAACTGAGCTACTTAGCCAGGGCTGGACTGCTCAATTTATTTTTATCTCCTCAACATCCACCTAAGCTGCTCACTCCTCCCATCACCCCTTGGGCCCTGTCTTCAACTATAATTGTGCCTGTTTCAGAATCTCTAATTAAAGCATCTTCGTCAACCACAGCCTCCTCTCTCCCCAAATTGCCTGTTAGTTACTCCTACAACTTTCTTTGGACACTTATTCATTGATCCTGATCAGCTTTCTTTCTATTCTTTTGTTATTTTCCCTTCTGATTTAGCTTAAAGTACAGTGGTCTATAATTTCATTATTTTGCCAAAACCCTAAATTCCTTTGTTCCTTTTTTTAACTTCATCTATCTGGAAGGTGCCCTAATCTGAATGAACTGCATTATCTGCTTTCTCTACGGCCCTGGTTATGAGCAGTTTGTTCACTGCTCTAGAAAGCCAAACAATAAGGGCAATTTGGTTCCAGAGAATCTCCCCATCAACCCCAACATCATCCAAACTAGGTCATCTCACTTTCCCAGTTTTCGCTGTTAATTCAAACAGTCCCTCTTTCAGCAAACGTTGGCTGTCCTCTCCTCCCCCACACTCTCTGTAGATGACCTTGCCCTCCTCCTTCACAGAAAAAATAGAAACCATCATATGTGCACTTCACACCTCCTTCAAACATATAATCCTGCCTTTTTACCTGTACCCATCCTGTCTTCCTTCACCAGGTTTTTTAATAGAGATTGTTTATATTTTTACCTTTTTACATGTATTTATTGATTTTGAGAGAGAGAGAAAGGACAGGGATAGATAGAAAACTCGATGAGAGAGAAACATCATTATTCAGTTGCCTCCTGATAGGGATCGAGCCTGCAACCCCAGGCATGTGCCCTGACCAGAATTGAACCAGCAACCTCTTAATTCATGGGTCCATGCTCAACCACTGAGTCACACCACACCAGCCAGACTAAAAATTTAATTTTCAATTACAGTTTACTTTCAGTATTATTTGGTATTAGTTTCAGGTACACATCATAGAGGTTAAACAATCATAGAAAGTGTTCCCCCTGATATTTCCAGTATCCACCTGGCACCATACAGAGTTATTGCAGTATTATGGATTATATTCCCTCTGCTGTACTTTATTTACATCCCCATGAGAAACTGTCCTTTCTCCTAATTAGGACCAAATTCCTTTCCTGTGCTTTGAATCTCCTCTACCCCGCCTTCTCAGAACTTCTCCCTGTATACTATGCAGTCTAGTTACACTTACACATCTTTTTCACTTCTCCACTTTTTCTATTAAAACAAAAACAAACAAACAAAACTCTTCCTGAATCCTAGGTTCCTCTTTAGCTGCTTATCTAACAGCCTCCATTTCCTTTCCTTCCACTCACTATTCAGTCAGTTCTCTTCCGGGTCCTGCTATCTTACCCCTGAAGGAATTCTGACTGAGATCCCTGGCGTCTCTCTCACTGGAAAATATCCCTCTCTCCAGCTTCTCCTAAAAATTAAGCTTTATTTTATATCACTGGTTAAATGTTGGTGTCAATAAGCCCAATATTTTTAAAAAATGTATTTTATTGATTTTTTTACAGAGAGGAAGGGAGAGAGATAGAAAGTCAGAAACATCGATGAGAGAGAGACATCAAGCAGCAGCCTCCTGCACACCCCACAGTGGAAATGTGCCCGCAAGCAAGGTACATGCCCCCAACCGGAATCGAACCCGGGACCTCTCAGTCCGCAAGCCGATGCTCTATCCATTTAGCCAAACCGGTCTTGGCCCCAATATTTTTTAATGGTAGTCATCTTATTGACTTTTCAGCAACAATTGATACAATTAGCCACTCTTATCTTGAAATGCTTTCTTGTCCCACCTTCCATGACAATACTCTTCCAACTTATTTCTTATACTTCTAGCAACTCCTTCTGTCGTCTTGCAAATGTATTTTCCTCCTTTCAAGCATTAATCCTAAGCATCTCTCAAAGCTCAGTCCTAGGCCTTCTTTCTTCCCTTTCTCCTTGATACTTCTGAATGTTCTTGCCTATGCCTAGGACTTCACTACTTCACCACAACCTGTCATTGACACCAGCCTCAAACATGCATCTGAGCTCAGGCTACTTGCCAACTCTTCTCAGAAGTCTCTGAAGCACCTCAAATTCAATGTGTATATAACTGAACTCATGGTTTTCCCCTCAAAACAGCCTTTTCTAAAGGTTCTATTTCTGTGAATAGTTATGCAAGTCAAAAACCCTGGCATTTCATTATGTCCTGTCCTTCATCCCCACTTTCTCTAATCCATCACCAAGTTCTATCTTTGAATATTGAACCCATTTACTTCTCTCTAAGTCCACTTTCTCTAACCTTATATAAACTACCATCTTTTCTTCTCAGTACTTCTTAATAACCTATACTAATCCACCCTTTGCCCTCTCAAATCCTGTCTTCATAGTAGCCAAAATAACTTTATCAAATGCATATCTGATCACTTCAGCCCTCTGTTTAAAACCCTGCAGTGATTCTTAGATGAAGACTGAAATCCTTAACATGGCCAGGCTTCTGCTCCTGCGAATGTAAATAAAGTATATAATAAATAATACTATCTAATACCAGCAGCTATCTAATTGCATCCTCCACTGATATCACATTTCCTGTTCCCTATGTGCTTCAGTCACAATGGCCTTCTAGGTTTCTCCACCCATAAAGCCTTTGCATGTGCTGGTACCTTTGCTTGAAGCATACCTTCCCAAACAGCCATTGGCCTCATTTATACTTACCTTTCCTTCAGATCACAGCTCTCCTTAATCTAATAGGATTCTATTTTAATATATTATCATCATCATCATCGCTAATACTCAGATGTGTTTGTAGTCAGGCACTGATCTAAGGGCTCTACCAATAAGAATTCATTTATCATAACTCTATTAAATATTTGTGGAACTGAGTTATCACATACTTTTATGTGATATCACAAATGTTATCTTCCCCTTGTGCAATATGGAATAATACTTTCTTTATGGGTGGTTGAGAATATTCAATGAGTTAATATCTGTGAAGGACTTGGAACAGTGAGAGCTACGTAAGTGCTCAATAAAAGTAATATAATCTTAGCCGAAACCAGTTTGGCTCAGTGGATAGAGCGTCAGTCTGCGGACTGAGAGGTCCTGGGTTCGATTCCGGTCAAGGACATGTACCTTGGTTGCGGCACATCCCCAGTAGGGGACGTGCAAGAGGCAGCTGATGTCTCTCTCTCATCGATGTTTCTAACTCTCTATCTCTCTTCCTTCCTCTCTGTAAAAAATCAATAAAGTATATATTTTTTTTAAAAAGTAATGTAATCTTATATTTACTGCATGACTATTGATGAAATCTGTCTCTGTCTTGTAAGTATTATAAAAATTGGTCAAAGTCATTTATTTTTGCTCAGTATTACATCTCTTATGTCTAACTAGGGCAGTGGCACATAGTAGGTACTCAATAATCTCCAAATTCCTTGAATGACTTGATAATTTATGTCCAACCACATAGGATTTTTTAAATATAAAAACATATGTAATTTAAAAAAATTGCCAAAACTGGTTTGGCTCAGTGGATAGAGCGTCGGCCTGCGGACTGAAGGGTCCCAGGTTCGATTCCGGTCAAGGGCATGTACATTGGTTGCGGGTGCATCCCCAGTAGGGGGCGTGCAGGAGGTGGCTGATCGATGTCTCTCTCTCATCGATGTTTCTAACTTTCTCTCCCTTCCTCTCTGTGAAAAAAAATCAATAAAATATATTTAAAAATAAAAAATAAAAAATTACACATGAGTAGATGAGTGGATAAAAAAAAGCTGTGTCCATTTATACCATGGAATACTATACAGCTATAAAAAAGAAGAATCTCTTACCCGTTGAGACAGCATGGAGGGACCTGAAGAGTATCATGCTAAGCGAAATAAGTCAGAGAAAGACAAGTATCACATGAGCTCACTCTTATGTGGCATCTAAGTAACAAAATAAACTGATGAATGGAGTGGATCCAGAGACACAGAAGCATGGAACAGAGTGAGGAATCTCAGAGGGAAGGCAGGGGAGGGTGGGAGGTAATCAACCAAAGCCCTTGTATGCATATATGCAGAAGCCATGAACACAGACAATAGAGTGCTAAAGCCTGGGGTGGTGTGGGGGAAAGGGGGTTAGATAGGCTGGAGGCAGTCAGTGGGGGAAAGAGGAGTTCATATGTAATACTTTCAGCAATAAAGAATTATTTAAAAAATTACACACGAATATAAAAATGTTAAATATTTAGAAGATAAACGGTGATGCCAACTATAAGCATGACAGGAATCTTAGGACAGGAAAACTAATGTAGCCTAGATTCGTTGAAGGGGTTCTTGGAAGAAATAGACCTCAAAGTACATATAGGATTTGGGAGAGTAGTGCGAACATAGAGATATTTAGGGAAGAATGGGCTGCCAGCCTACTTGGTTGGTGTATGATGAGTAACAGGAAATCTAATTATAGATATGGTGAAACAAGTCAAGGAGGGACTTGACAGGCAGATAAAGGAATCTGGATTTGACAGGACAGAGAAAAGGAAGAGTCTTGAGCAGAGGAATTTCAGGAAGATTACTTCACTGGAGAGCCAGGAACTCTTTTTGATGCTGTAGATTCAATGGTGATCAAAACATGAGAATATAAAACAGAAATCAAAAACAAGCGCTTCCCGGATAGCTCGTTGGTTAGAGCATCATCCCCATACACTAGGGTTTCGGGTTTGATCTCACGTCAGGGCACATATAAAGGATCAGTTAATGAATGCATAAGTTAGTGAAACAACTAATTGTCCAGTCACTCTCTCCTCGTTCCTCTATCTCTCTCTCAAACCAATCAATGAAAAAATTTTAAACATCAATAAACTCACAGACACAAACAACAGTATGATGGTTAACAGAGATGAAGGAGGTTAGGGGTAAGATGAAGAGGCTAAATGGGGACAAATGTATGGTAATAGAAAGAGACTGGGCTTTTGGTGGTGAGCACACAATGGAACACACCTTTGATGTATTACAAAATTATACACCTGAAACTTATATACTATTATTAACCAATTAGAGGCTCGCGTGTGATATCACGCCGCCCTGCCCACCTCCCCGCCCACCAGCTGCCAGTCTTGCTTCGATAGGAGCCTGTGAGCCGTGGGGGATGGCCCGAGAGGTGCTCCATGTACCTCATGGTGACGAGTCATTTTGGTCGTGAAGCCTCTTGGCCTTTTATTATGATGTTACTCCAATAAACTTAATTAAAAAAAAAACAACCCTAAATACAAATTGATGCATTCCTGCACAGTACATTATTTTGCTTGTTAATTATACAAAATAATGCGATTCAATAAATAAACTTCTAAGCCTTGCATTATTAAAAAAAAAACACATGAATGATAAAGGGATTTGACAAGATGATTTCTGAAATCCCGTGGGCTTTATCATTTTGTGATTTGAATAATGATTATCTTCCAGAAGGCTCGATATATCAACAGATATATCACCAGCTCCAACTTAAATGGGATCCAACTTAGTCAATAATGTGGATTGTATATACATCATGAGTTCATGTAGTTTGCAGAGAAGGATATGGTAATGAGTTTATAAACATGTGCTGTGGTTAGTTCATTTTCTAGGAGCCTGTCCTGTATTACCACTGAACCCATGGAAACAATTTAATTATGATCTCTGTCCCCAAAATCTTCTTGTTTCTCCTTGTACATATTTTACTTTGGGGAAGGATTGTTGCCCAATGTTGTTTTCTAAAAGGTGTTCAGCACACTGCTTAATAAACATAATATACCCATGAGCTCATCTCTGGGAAAGAAATCTTGGCTATATGACTACATACCCAGTACAGTAAACAATCACTATTTTTAACAGTTTCTTGTGCCATTCATCAGGGGTTATTTATATGGGAGCCTAAAATTAAAAATAAGTAAAAATATCTGGCTCATAATGACCTCTGTCAAGAAAACTTCAAATATATAAAACCCAGGTGATTGGGATAGAATACTACAAAAAATATCATTGAGTAAATACCAAATGAATAATTTATGTCCATTGCTACTCCATAAAGGTTATTTCAAACTAGATTTCTTCATTCATTGTGAAGAATTATGCATGGTAAACTTGAATCAAATGTCTGGAAAATATGTTGGAATGTAATTTGAAAATTCTAGTAACAAATATTCTGAATTCAACTACTTCACAAACAGGGTATCCACTTTAAGACCTGTGAAAAATGTCCCCTTGAAAAAATGAATTAGTTCTGGGCTGTGTGGTGCGGTTGGTTGGGCATCATTCTCTGTACCTAAAGGCTGCCAGTTCAATTGAGGCACATGCACAGGTTGCAGGTTTGATCTCCAAAAGGGGGCATGCAGGAGGCAGCCTATGGATGTTCTTTCTTACATCGATGTCTCTCTCTCTGTTTCTCTTTTTCTACCTCTTGCTCTTTCTCTGAAAGTCATTAAAGTATTTCAAAAATGAATTAGAAATCAATAACAAGAGGAAATTTGGGGAATTAAAAAATATGTAGACATAAATCAATGCATTCTTTTTTTTTTTTTTTTGCTTATCTTTACCTGAGGATATTTTTCTATTGATTTTTTAAATTAATATTTTTTATTGATTTCAGAGAGGAAGGAAGAGGGAGAGAGAGATAGAAACATCCACGATGAGAGAAAATCATTGATTGGCTGCCTCCTGCAAGTCCCCCACTGGGGATCGAGCCCACAACCTGAGCATGTGCCCTTGACCGGAATCAAACCTGGGACCTTTCAGTTCTCAGGTCGATGCTCTATCCACTGAGCCAAACTGGCTAGGGCTCTACTGATTTGTTTAATACTGCTTCACAAATCCCTTAAAAATATGAACAAAATCTAAATGTTATGCAGCTATAATCACACCTCACAAGATTAATAACACTTTTAATGCCATCTAATAGTACCCAGTTCATATTAAAATTTCTTCATCTCAATAATAGCTATTTAAAATTAATTTGTTAGCTCTCAAGTATCTAATCTAGAGCTGTCTCTTCTTCCCTTTTTGTTGTTGCTAATCCTCACTTGAGGATATTTTCCCCTTGATTTTTAGAGAGAGTGAAAGGGAGGGGAAGAGAGAGAGAGAGAGAGAGGGGAGTGGGAGAGAGAGAGAGAGAAAGAGAAAAACACTGATCTGAAGGAGACACATTGACTGGTAGCCTTCTGCACATATCCCTACCAGGGCTGGGGACTGAGCCTGCTAGTGAGGTATGTGCCCTTGACCAGAATCAAACCCAGGACCCTTCAGTCTGAGGGCCGACACTCTATCCACTGAGCCAAACCGGCTACTAGCCTAGGGCAATACACTCTTAAATAACCAATTGGTCATGGAAGAATTCATCAGGGAAATTAAAAAACACCTAGAGATGAATGAATCTGAATAGATATTTCTCCAAAGAAGATATGCAAATGCCAATAAGGAAATGAAAAGATGCTCAACATCAGTAGCCATCAGGGAATTGCAAATCAAAAGCATAATGAGAAACCATTCACACACTTGTACGGCTGTAAGAAAAAAGATGGACAATAACAGGGATTGGCAAAGGGATGGAAAAATTGGAACCCGCATACATTGCTGATAGGAATGTAAAATGGTCAGCTACTTTGGAAAAATAGTTTGGAAGTTCTTTACAAAGTTAAACAGAGTCATCATAATGATAGTAGGTATATACTCGAAATAAGAAAACATATTCAAACAAAAACTGTAACACAAATGTCAATAGCAGCATTATTCACAATAGCCAAAAAGTGGAAACAGTTCAAATGTCCATACCTATACAATGGAATATAATTTGATCTAGAAAAAAAATGGAGTACTGATACATGCTAAAAGGAAGAACCTTGAAAACATGCTAAATAAAGGAAGCCAGACACAAGGCCACATATTGCCATGATTCCAATCATATGAAATATTGAGAATAGGAAAAATCTATTGAGACAATAAATACCTAAATTGTTTCCAGTGGCTAAAGGGAAGGAGGAATGGGGAGTGCCTGCTAATGTGATGAGGTTTCTCTCTGGGCTGATGAAAGTGTTCCAGAATTAGATAGTGGTAATGGTTGCACCACTTTATGAATATACTAAGCCACTGAATTCTGTACTTTAAAAGGATGAATTTTAGGGCAAGTCAATTATATCTAATAAAGAGCTTATTAAAAAAATAGAAGATCTATATGTCTTATAGATCTTGTTGGAGAAATTTGTATTTAAATAGATCAGTTTTGCCCGGTTGGGGAGGCTTAGTGGTTGAGCATCAAACTATGAACCATGAGAGATCACAATTTGATTCCGGCCCAGGTTTCAGGCTCAATCCCCAGTAGGGGGCATGCAGAAGGCAGTAGATTGATTTTCTATCTCTCTCTTTACCCCTCTCTGTAAAATCAATAAATAGATAAGTTTCTTTCCCCCCTAAATTAAGATAGATTGCTATTTGAAATTACCAATAGAGTATCCTCTAAAATTTAAGTATTACAATTAAACTATATATATAATATGTATTATTTGTCTGAATCAATGTTATCTATGAGTAGCAGTTTATTTTAAAGTTGAAAATATTTTTTAAAATCCTCACCCGAGGACATTTTTTTCCACTGATTTCCAGAAAGACTGGAAGGGATAAGAGGACTTGAGAGAAACATTGATTGGTTGCCTCCTGCATTCATCTCGAATATCAAACCTGTGACCCTTCGGTATGCAGGCTGACACTCTAACTACGGAGCAAAACCAGCCAGAGCAAAAGTTGAAAATATTTTTAAGTGAAAATTTTCTGAGCATGTTAGTATCCATATGTAGCTCTTAATATACTAACATTTAGTAAATGTTGGAGAGTATTTGAATGTTTGAGTATTTTCTTAGTTCTTTTTCTTAAACAAACAATTTCTTTTTTAAAAAATATATTTTACTGATTTTTTTTACAGAGTGGAAGGGAGAGAGATAGAGTTAGAAACATTGATGGGAGAGAAACATTGATCAGCTGCCTCCTGCACACTGCCTACTGGGTATGTATCAGCAACCAAGGTACATGCCCTTGACGAGAATTAAACCTGGGACCCTTGAGTCTGCAGGCCAATGCTCTATCCACTGAGCTAAACTGGTTAGGGCTAAACAAACAATTTCTAATGTTTGAGCTTTTCCTTAACATTCAGTTAATTTTTAAAGATTTAAAGACTTTCACCAGTGATATCAGGGCCAAGCAAAATAGAAGTCAAAGAGTAGATGAATTTCTGGGAACGCTACATTTGATCAATATTCAATCCTTGGTGGAGCAATCAAGTCAGGGTTAAGTAATTTCAGTTTCTTAATTATTCCAGGATAAATTTATAAAACAGTGTTTTATGGCTTCCTGAGTATGAAAGTTGATATACAGAAGTTTCTGGGCCTAAGTAAGAAAAATAGGAATTTTCACTTTTCTCTCTCTTT
>PVJN01029784.1:0-26146 GCA_004026805.1 Lasiurus borealis
ATAATGAGATGAGCTCAGCCAAGGACATCTTCCTCCTTTCCTAGCTCCTCGTAGAGACTTCAGGAATGAAGATATATTATTGAGGAACTCTACTCATTCTCAATATTTATAATTTTTTTATTGATTTCAGAGAGACAGGGAGAAGGAAAGAGAGAAAAATCAAGGATGAGAGAGAATCATTGATCTGCTGTCTCCTGCAAGCCCCCTACTAGGGACTGCAATCCAAGCATGTGCCCTGATTGGGAATTGAACCAGTGACCTCTTGGTTCATGAGTTGATGTTCAACCACTGAGCCACACCAGCTCAGCTTCATTTTAGTTTTCAATGATGACTTTCAAAGAAGGCACCTCCCTGAATCCATATGAACTGTAATTTCACTTTGTCAAATGGTGTGAACATTTTAAAAAATCATTTCCCATGTTCCTTTCACCCCCAGATCTGTATCAGATCCTCGTATTTCAGGTTTGATAGCATTCACTGTGGGCATATATATTCACTAAATTGAATGTCACAAGGAAGTCCCCAGAAGTTTGTCATGTGTTCCTGAGAACATTTACTGCTGGATTTGCCTGGCTAACTGTTTAATTCATCTCCATTGTAACTTCTACAATGAGGATCTCTAAGGCTGCCACTTCTAAACTACTTTGATTTATGTCCCTGGAATACTTGGTAATTTTTTCAAGGTCAAGAGTTGCTGTTCAACTCCATAGCAAGCCTTGAGAAGTTAAATGGTTATGAGTTACATACAGGATCACACTTAAATTAGATTTTAAAAATCCTTCAGGGATGGCAGTTTTAGTTGTACTCTCTGGGCTAATGAAATGTCATTTTTTCTTCATAGCAAGAAATGTTTGTTTGTTTAAATGCTGTTCAGGTGCTATGGGAGGTAGAATAGAACTGTGACATGATTAGGGACTTAGCGGCCTGATAATCCAAGTCCTATAAATTTGAGCACATTAATTAATCTATTTGAGATGGTGGTAATATCAATGGGCCTTTGAAGGTTACTGTGAATATGTGTTAATGTCAGCAAAACACCTAATACAGAGCATAGCACTGTACATACAAAATCTTTTTACAACGCTGTTATTGAAACACTGTTTTTTTTAAAAAAAAAATTTATTGATTTTTAGAGAGAGGAAGGCAGAGGGAGAGTGATAGCAACACTGATGAGAGCCAAACATCAATCGGCTGCCTCCTGCATGCCTCCATGGGGGATTGAGCCTGCAACCTGGTATGTGCCCTGACCGGGAATCGAACCAGTAACCTCTTGGTTCATAGGTTGACGACACTCAGACACTAAGTCACACCACCAGGTGAAACACTCTGGTCTTTGATTCATTAAGCATAGATGCAATGATTGCTGTCTTCCACCCAAGCTCTCCTTTACATAAGCAGAACTCTTCGTGGTTATAGACAAGAGGCTATAAGATAGGAAGAATGCCAATGGGTGTGAATTTAGGAATGGCAACAGCTGCAGTTTGATACAAAGAAAGTGGCCCATTTATAATGGAAAATTTAAAGGGTTTGGGGGAAATTCAAATTAGGAAGTCAAAATGCAAATTTGTGGTTTATTTCCATTACATTTTTGCATAACTTAGTTATTATGAACCAGAGATTAAGCCACATAAATAATCCTTTGGCCCTAGCTGGTTTGGCTCAGTGCATAGAGCATCTGCCTGCAGACTAACAGGTCCCGGGTTCGATTCCGGTCAAGGGCACATGCCTGGGTTGGGGGCTCAATCCCCAATTTGGGGCGTGCAGTGATTCTCTCTCATTGATGTTTCTATCTTTCTCTCCCTCTCCTTTCATCTCTGAAATCAATAAAAGTATATTAAAAAATAAATAAAATAAAAATAACCCTTTGACTAAGTCCTTTTTCACATTCCTTTGTCTTAAATCCCCTTAAGTTTTGTTACTGTATACAATTGCTGTTGAAATGACAGTGAGTTAAAATTTAGGAATGAGTAGTCCTAAAGTAAATCATTAATTTGTTTTATATTCCAGATTGGGACCAGAAATTAGGCACAATTTCAAAGAATCGCCGACCAATCAACTCACTGCCAGAGCTCTACTGTAGTGAAGAGGGGTGGTACTGAAATAAAAACCAAATAGCTATGGCCTTTGAAAACAACAATATCTGGCATTTCTAGATGACTCTTTTAGACTAAAACCATGATAACAGACCTACTTTTTCTTTTTAATACATTTTTGTTGATTTCAGAGAGGAAAGGAGAGGAGGAGAGAGAAACACCACTGATGAGAGAGAATCATTGACTGACTGCCTCCTGCATGCCCTGGGCAGGTGTCCCGATCAGGAGTTGAACCGTGGCCTCTGGTTTATAGGTTGAAGCTCAACCACTGAGCCACACTAGCTGGGCAGAACTACTTTTAATTTTCATGTGTATCCAAGGGTTAGAATCCTAACATATTTACATGGTGCAAGTTCTTTCCAGATTAAGTTGGTCAACCCCGGGCAGGGAATCAACACCCAGCCCCCCACTTCCAGTCTTGCGGCTGGTGCTGGTGAACTGTCGTACGTTTAGTCCAGGGGTTCTACGTGGAGCCAGGTAGGAATATAATGGCATCCCCTCGGTAACTGCATCACTGAGAGAGGAGAGAAAGAATGGGGATGTGGCCAAGGAGGGAGGCTCTAGAGATGCTCGGGATGCAGAAACCCAGGAAAGACACAGGACTGTAGTGAGATGTGAGACGGTGGGAGAACTTACTGAAAGTCTGTGTACAGAGTTACCACTCCTGCCCCAGCTGGTGTGTGGACTGTGGACCTCAGACCTTGGGTCCATTCTGGCCAAGGGCACATGTCCGGTTGCAGACTCGATCCCCAAAAGGGGATGTGCAGGAGGCAGCCAATCAACGATTCTCTCTCATATATGTACTTTTTTAATATATTTTATTGATTTTTTACAGAGAGAAAGGAGTAGGAGGAAAGAGAGTTAGAAACATCGATGAGAGAGAAACATTGATCAGCTGCCTCTTGCACAAACTCTACTGGGGATGTGCCCATCCCCACAACCAAGGTACATGCCCTTGACCAGAATCGAACCCGGACCTTTCAGTCCATAGTCCGAGGCTCTATCCACTGAGCCAAACCGATTTCGGCTCATATTTGTTATTTTCCTCTCTCCTTCTCCTGTCCTCTCTGAAATCAATAAAAATATATTTAAACACACAAAAAAAACATGCTTACTTCTAATGGAGCTTACATCTCTGGTCAGCTAATCTAATTTAAAGTCCAAGTAGGAAGATGAAAAAGCAAGAAGCAATAAAAGCCAAGTCAACTTCCATTAAAATAAGTAAACATTAGTTATTATGTACCAAGTATAAATTTTTATTTTATATAAAGATCATTACTGATCAGCAGCAGGCTTTATAAGATCATCTGTACTATCCTTTTTACTTACTAAATCCAAAAAGGCGACACTAGCTGGCTTGGCTCAGTGAATAGAGCGTCAGCCTGCAGACTGAAGAGTCCCAGGTTCAATTCCAGCCAAGGGCACATGCCTGAGTTGCGGGCTCAGTCCCCAGTGCGGGGGAGTGCAGGAGGAAGCCAATCAATGATTCTCTCTCATCATTGAAGTTTCTATACCTCTTTTTCCCTTCCTCTCTGAAATCAATAAAGAAATATATATATTTTTTTAAATCCAACAAGGCGGCTGTTACTTTAATATTTTTCTTGAACTAAGTATTAATAAAAAATAGATCTAGTGAGGATAAAATGTATTTAAATATGTTTTCAAAGATTCTGTTCTTGCTTTCTCCCCACCTTCTTCCCCACACAGCAAGAATAAAGCTCCTTCTTATACACTAGTATTACCACTACTTCTCTTGCTGGAACAAAAACACAATACAAGTATATTAGAAATATCTGGTTCTTTTTAATCAGCTATTGATGGAATAATAAAATAAATTTAAATGGCACCTAATTTAACATTCAAGATAGTTCACTGAAGGATAATCTACAACACAATATGTTAAGCCTAATTGTTAAAATACCTCTTTTTTATTTTTTTCCCATGAAAAGAGAAATAAAGGCATGACCAACAATTTGGGTTCATATGGACACTTACAGATGATTTTGTAGGCATATTGGCAGGCACAATGTTGAAAAAACAATGCACTAGATTTTAAAATAATGGTAAGGTAAAACAGGAAACCAATTCATTTCAGATTTAATATCTGATATTAAAGAAAATATTCACCAAATATTACAATAGTTCTTTTAATGACTTTTTTTTTTAACATGAAGAGTACTGTATTAGCAAACACCTTATCTCTTTGAACATTTGTTCAATGTATTAAATAATTTATAGAGAGAAATAAGTTTTGTGTTCTGTACAAATTAAAGGACCCATGAATATACCAGGCCCCCCTCCACGCCCCCCGCCAAAGCTCGAATTCGCAATGGTCTTAGCCGAAAAGAAACAGCTCACAATTTAAACAGAATTCATAGCATTACAAAAGTTTACAGAACTCCTCTCATCCTTTTTTCTAACAGCGAAGGTTACAATGACAGAACTGAAAAATCAGAATGTAAAAATATTTGTGCAAAACTGCATTAATTGTTCTTACCATGAATAGAGGTAAAACCTATGAAACACACAAGGACGAGAATAAAGAAAAACTACAATGAAAGTCATTCTATTTTGGGTTTCAAACAACATGGATTATACTATTACTAAACATGAAAGAAAATGTGGCACCATGAGCAGCAGGAGCAACAGATGATTTCGGCAGTTGTGCCAGCCAAGGAAGCTGACACTGGAATATGCCGAAGCTTACCTCACACCAGCCATCCATCTTAAAGACTGGAAACAACTATAGGGCTTACAACGTCAATGTCTTTATTCTTGAAGCTTGTAGATCATAACGATATAGTTAAGAAAGTCCTTTGTCCCCTTCTCAAGGAGTGTTTCTTGTGGAACTGGAAATCCTTAGAAGAGTTGAATCATAGACTCTCTGGACTTCCCTACACCAATCCATTTAACTGAGAGAGGAAAATAAAGTACAAGAATTGATTTAATTGGTTTATAATGTTGAATCTTTGGGATAAGAGATCCCACCTCCACCCCCCCTTTTCTCATTGTCACCATTTAACTTTGCCCTACGTGACTTTCGTTCCCCTTTGTTCTATTCTGTAGCAGATGGTGCCAATTTCTAAACCATTAGGATGTGTAGGTGAGATCCAGCACAGAGAAGTTTATTTTACCAGTTCCTGTTTTAACATTTAATAATTTAATAATTAGGATAAAAAATATTGGCCCAAATCAACAGAGACCTAAAGAACCTTTGATTAAGTCCCTAATAACTAGAAAAGATAAGCCCCTTTGATGAATGGATGATGCTAAGATGATACTGAAGTGTCACAGTACCTTTTATATCTCATAAAAGTAGAACTTTCCGGAAGAGAACACTGTGTTAACTTGCACAGCCTTAGGAATTGCCTACTGTACCAGCCTATAGGTATCTCTCTAATCATCTGCACCTCCTGGGCAAATCTTATGAATTTTACAGAATCATTGTTAAAGTCACTGTTTATATTTCAAACAATGTTGACTAAGGGTGAGCTGACTGAATTTGACAAACTAGAAGGGGCAGGTAGCAATATGGAAACCATAATTCATGTTTGAGACGAAAAATCAGGATAGATTATATGGAGGATACCGCCCACCCACTTCACTTTCTGTCTCTCAGATCCTCATCTGTGCAAATAAAAGGGAAAAAGCAATGTGTTAAAACCAAGACTTCACATAGCTAGTCTCAGCCATAACTTGGTTATGCCTAATCCTCTGGCCAGTTCACATTTTTTTATTCTTTATTCTTCTCTTACATTTTTTCAAACTAGAGTTCCTATCTTCTGTACCTATTCTTTTCTCTTTTTTTAAAAAAAAATACATATTATATGGATTTTTCACAGAGAGGAAGGGAAAGGAATAGAAAGCCAGGAAGCCAGAAACATCGATGAGAGAGAGACATTGATCAGCCGCCTCCTGCACGCCCTATACTGGGGATGTGCCTGCAACCAATGTACATGCCCTTGACTGTAATCGAACCTGGGACCTTTCAGTCCCCAGGCCAACGCTCTATCCACTGAGCCAAACCAGTTTCGGCGTGTACCTGTTATTTTCTAATGTCTAGTCAGGTAACTCCCCCAATTCTCAATGGTGGGTTAACTCCAAATGAAAAAACCACACACTATTTTTGGTGGTAATGAAGACACCAAAGAAGGTGATTTAAGAGGAAGAAGGAAACAAGAATCAATGTCATAGGGTGAAAAGCAGACTAACAGAATTAAGACAGGGTCAAAAATAGAGGAATCTACTGTCTTTAGGCACATGAAGGATTAGAGAAAGATGATTAGAGAAAGATGATATTTACTCTAAAGAATAAAATTATTTTATTTCTTCCTGGGCATCTATGCAAATCACAAGTGCTCTATGAATAATAATCTTTTATCCTATTTCAAAGGTAGACAGTCCAGTCAAAAGTGGAGAAAGCAAAGATGGTTGTTCATAAATGGTTTCTATTTACCTGGAATCTGAAGCTCATCTTCAATAAATCGAACGTAATTCTGTGCGTTCACAGGCAGCTCTTTAAACGTCCTCGCACTTGATATGTCTGTGTTCCATCCTGGAAAAGTCTTATATTGAACTTCAACTTTATTTAAGATCTCTTGGTTTGCTGCAAGTTAAAGAGCGAGTGTATTAGTTCATGCTGTACACTGCCTATTGTCCAACAACTTTTTGGTATCTCATAGTTGCACCATCTCTTATTAAAATCTTTGAAGCCAGATGTATTTTGCAATTAGAAATGTTCAGAGTTTAGGAAGGAGAAACAGTGCACCTGGGGTGGAGTTTTATAATCAAGCATATTTCTACAGCAACACAGGATTATGTACTGTAAGCAGGTGGATTACTGGTTTCATGATCTGTGGAATGTCCGCAGGCTCCTGGAAAGAAGGCTACTCTTTTTCTCATCTGGGAAATCTCTCGCTTCTGTGACTGTGTCAAAGCACCAAACTATTGTCTCCGCATCCTCTCGGAGAAGCTGAAAATGTACTAAAGCCAGGCCAGTCCTTTAGACCAGAGATCGTACGGTGGATGCTGAACTATATTCAGATTCCCCCCTCAGGACTGACATAGGTGCTCCCTCAGCGGTGGGAGGACTGCCTGCCACAGAGCCTGGTCAGGATGTGCCTGGGCTGCCCTCCACTGAAGCGAGCTGCCGTCTGGAGCAGCCACTTCCCAATTGCTTCCTATGGAAGGATATCAAGGACCAGGCCACGTACCTTAACCTGGGACAACCCATGAGAACAGCTGAGGGCTTCTTATGCAGCTACTTTGCAGTTAAACTTCTCCCTCTGCCTAAGCCTGCTTCTCTCACTCTCTCCCAGACATTGCTGTTCAGAGCACTTACGAATAAACCACCCGCACGCACGCAAATCTCTACATCAAGTCTGTTTCCCCGGGAATGCAATGAAAGACGGTTGGTGCCAGGAGCGGAGTGAGGAAGAAGGCTCTAAAGTGGGGTCCTGGAGCTGGATCATGGCCAGCGGCTGACAGGGAGGCCCATCAGTGGTGTCAGACAGAGCGCGGATCGTCTCTGGCCTGTGGCAGCTATTAAAACTTTCATAGGAGCCGAAACCGGTTTGGTTCAGTGAATAGAGCATCAGCCTGCGGACTGAAGGGTCCCAGGTTCGATTCCGGTCAAGGGCATGTAACTTAGTTGTGGGCACATCTCCAGTGTGGGACGTGCAAAAGGCAGCTGATGGATGTCTCTCCCTCATCGATGTTTCTAGCTCTCTATCCCTCTCCCTTCCTCTCTGTAAAAACTCAATAAAATATATTTTTAAAAAACAAAAATCTTTCATAGGAGGGGACTGGGGATGCCCGCTGGTGCAAACACAGCGCTGGCAGTATCAGAAGCATTGAGAAGTAAGCACATGGGAAAAACGGATCAGACGGCTCTCGATAAACGCCATTCATGAACTGGAGAAAGACAATGAAAGATTCTCTTTAGAATCTGCTGCCGGTTCTGCCTTTCATCAGCTCAGACAAGTGTAAAAGGCAGAACCGGCAGCAGATCCTAACGAGAATCTCATCTCCCACAGCAGAGGGCAGGAAAGCTGGCTCAGGCTCGGGCCTCAGTCACAGACAGCGGAGCTCCAGTGAGTTCTCCAATCCGGCAAAGTGGGACCCTGAGACTTTGGATGGGACACCGGAGCTGATGCACGGAGAAACCCTGAGTCCCTAGATTTGCTGGCGGCCTGCAGAATGGCCTCCTACTTCTGGGGTTCGTCATGTAACGGCACTAACAAAGCATAAAACCAGGCTAAATAAGTCAAGATGATCAGCTAGTGACGTAATTGTCCCCTAAAACAAAAACCTATCCTCTTCGGAGGAAGATAACAGAATCTTGAGTCTCTTAAATATATTCAGACATAGAAACGGTGACTCAGAATCAAGGGAAAGAACAGCCAAGAGATAACCAAACTGTAGATGGCCCAGAGTCGGACTAATAGACAATGACGTCACATGTTTCAGAGAACGTGCAGCGAGCCTCCATTCCCATGGACTGGCCATTAGCAAGTCACAAAACCTACCAGCCCACCGAGCTGTACCGAGCTGGTCAATATGCCTTCATCTGGCATATGCCCAGTCGTACAGAATGGCTAATCAAATTAACAGTCCCCACTTCTGGAAGCTGGAAACATTTCCAGAGCTTCCTGATAACTGCGGAAGTCATTTAACTGAAGGTCAGTCTAAAGAACACATTTCCTCCCGTAGAAAGTCTCCCTGCATCCATCCACTGTGACACAGACCAGCGGTTAGAGAAAATCCTTTATGTGGCTCGAAGGCCAAGATGGCTTAAGGTAGTAAGGACCTGCCTATCCCGACATGCAGGGCTCTCTCTCCTGCCCCACATTTCGCAAGGGATGGAGGCCTGCCTACATCGATAAGAAAGGTGAGATTCAGCTGAGACCGGTTTGGCTCGGTGGATAGAGCGTCGGCCTGCGGACTGAGGGGTCCCAGGTTCGATTCCGGTCGGGGGCATGTACCTTGCTTGCGGGCACATCTCCAGTGTGGGGTGTGCAGAAGGCGACTAATTGATGTCTCTCTCTCATCGATGTTTCTGACTTTCTATCCCTCTCCCTTCCTCTCTGTGAAAAATCAATAAAACATATTTAAAAAAAAAAAAAAAGGTAAGATTCAGGAGCAGCATAGCGGGGCTCAGAAAAGACATGTTTCTTTCCTCACTCCTATGTTTTATTTTGCTAGCAGCAATCCAACACCCAAATGCAGAGCAACTAGGCAACAGATGCCAATATTAAGTGAATATACTTGCACTGTTCACAGGGCATGATGACCATGTGGCCATATATCATAAATCATACAGAAAAGCTTTATGAAATTGCTCTAATATGTTCACCTAAAATATTATTTAAACACAGCCTAAAAACAATACCTGGGAAATGAGGTATAATTTCACCATCTAACTTGTAAGCCACTCCAACTTTAATTTCTGTAAACATGTCCAAAATATCCAATTTGGTAAGTGCCAACCTAATTTTGGAAGAAAAGACAATGTTAAAACAGCAAATTCTTAAAGGCTCTAACATCTAACATGATGAGAGAGTAAAGGAAAATTCAGACAAAGCTAAAAAGCTCCACCCAGCCAACATGACTCAGTGGTTGAGCATCCACCCATGAACCAGAAGGTCAGGGTTTGATTCCCAGTCAGGGCACATGCCCGGGTCGCAGGCTCGATCCCCAGTGTTAAAGAAATATGCAAGCCGAGACTGGTTTGGCTCAGTGGATAGAGCGTCGGGTTGCAGACTGAAAGGTCCCATGTTCAATTCCGGTTGGGGGCATATACCTTGCTTGCGGGCACATATCCACTGTGGGGCATGCAGGAGGCGGCTGATCGATGTCTCTCTCTCATCGATGTTTCTGACTTTCTATCTCTCTCCCTTCCTCTCTGTAAAAAATCAATAAAATATATTTTTTAAAAAAAAGAAATATGCAAGAGGCAGCCAATCAATGATTCTTTCATTATTGATGTTTCTATCTCTCTCTTCCTCTCTGAAATCAATAAAAACATGTTTTTTAAAAAAGCTAAAACCTCCAAAGCAATTCTAAAAACTGATTAGAAATTTGTTTTGAAGCGCGATACACATAAAACACAACGGGACAACATACTCAGGAGTTCTCCTCACAATAAAAAAATGATTCAATTAATCTATTAGTAAGTAACTCTTCTAATAAGGAAAATAGACTTTCACTGATTCACCCACATCCTCTTGTTTAACTTTCTTATGATTAGCACATATTTGTGGACCGGATGCCTGGGGTACAGGACACATTCTGTGGCCATGGGACAGTGGAACTCACTGTTCCACAGGGCTGACCACGAGATACATGCATATTCACACCTATGCCAGCAACCCTCCTTTCCTCACTCTGGGTGCAGTCCCCTCACCCTTACAGTCAGATACTGACAAAGGAGACTGAGGAAAATTCATCAAGGAGTCTTCCTGATACATCAACATCTCCCCCCAAAAATGACTGGAAAACAGAGCTTTAAGGGGAAATTTGTGGAAGTTAGATACAACACTAGGTTGGGGCAGGCAATACTATTATCTAGATAATTAAAAAGAAAAACAGGCCCTGGCCAGTATGGCTCATCATAACCTGTGGGTTGCGAACTGGCACCTGTTGAGAACCACTGCTATAGAGCCTGAGACCATCAGAAAACACAGATATTTACATTACGAATCATAACAGCAGCAAAATGACAGTTATGAAGTAGCAACAAAAATAATTTTATGGTTGGGGGTAACCACAACATGAGGAACTGTGTTAAAGGGTCTCGGGTTGAAAAGGTTGAGAACCACTGCTCTATACTCATACGCATGAAAGAGTATTATGATTCTTTCCTCCCAACCTTGAACGTCTCGGAAGATCACGTGGGGTCCCTCTCCTTGCTTCCCTTCTCCTATATGTTGTTCCACTTCTACCTTGAACTAAAATTTCAGAAGTTAAAGAGAGAATTTTTTGCATTGGGGTACTGCCTCAAGTTTGCATTTCAAAACTTTAACATGTGGTCATGAATTATCCTATTATTTCCTGAAATAATTTTCTAAGAAAACTCACGCAGTAAATCCGTTAATCATATGAGCATATTTAAGCAAAACGAGATCCAACCAGCCACATCTTCTTTTCCTTCCAGTAGTCACTCCAAACTCTCGACCCCGTGTCTGCAATAATTCTCCAATTTCCTAGGCGATAGAAAATAGAACTTTATAATTAGGATACCAATGCTGTCGATCTAGAACAATTATACTTAAGATAACTAGTTAGAATCTCTCTGAGATAAATATCTTCCAGAAAAATAACTAAGTTGAAGACAGACTTCTATAGAGATGATGGATTTTATGTGAAGGGGGCATTATTTGGAATAGATCCAATTTTGGTTTCATTTTTCACCTTGTTTTAAAACCAATATTTTTTATGGTGTCATATAGATCACTTCCCAAAATTTAGGTTAATATATAAAAAAGATAAATGCTGCATTGGTATATTAAAACAAGCCAAGCCCTAACTGGTTTGGCTTAGTGAATAGTGTCAGCCTGCAGACTGAAGGGTCCCAGGTTTGATTCTGGGCAAGGGCACATACCTGGGTTGTGGGCTTGATCCCCAATGGAGGGCTTGCAGGAGGCAGCCCATCAATGATTCTTTCTCATCACTGATGTTTCTATCTCTCTCTCCCTCTCCCCTCCTCTCTGAAGTCAATAAAAATATTTTTTGAAAAAACAAGCCAATTGTCCAAAGAACAACTATAGCTTGATGATTTTCCTGAAAACCATAAGGCAAACTTGCATTTAATAATGCTCTTTTGAAGAGAATTAAGGTTGAAAACAATGCTCAAAGATCTAAATT
The DNA here is from genome assembly GCA_004026805.1 of Lasiurus borealis. NCBI lineage: Eukaryota > Metazoa > Chordata > Mammalia > Chiroptera > Vespertilionidae > Lasiurus > Lasiurus borealis. The sequence continues at coordinate 11,958 of PVJN01029784.1, forward strand.
ACACTTCCTACAACCTACCTTTCCCATCTCTGATCTCTATTCCATAACTTACACCTTTCTGATTAAAGCCATCATTTCCTTACCTCTTATATTTTGACATTATTAGTTACGTATTTTTAAAATGGTGGCTGTCATGTTGGATTCCCAGCCCTGTTTGTGTGGCCTGCGGAAGTTACTTTAGCTCTTTGTGTCTCAGCTTCCTACTGTGTACAATGGGGAAGGAGGTATTATGAGAATCCAAAGAGCTTACAGGTATAGAGCACTTATGCAGTATCTGTCCCTGTCACCCCCATGCAAGTGTTGGCATGAGTAGACAATGTCCAGAGATCACTTTTTTCACTCTTGTCTCCTAATGAGCTTTTGGTGAAAGGCAGTTGTCATTTTTAACAACTTCTTCCGCCTCCACTATCTCAATGCCCTTCACACACCCGCCTTCCTTCAGCCTTGCAATGACAATGACCTTTAAGTACCCTCTAATCCCTCCTTTTTTGCTGCCACTAACAATAAATGTGCGCATACATTTTTTTTATAATGTTGCTTCTGATCGGTCTGGCAAATTAAGTGAAATGCATGGAAAATAAGAATTCATGAAAGGAAAAAGCATGAATTTTTCTTTTAAAACTTTCATATTAGATTCCCTAAGAGGCTTACGTTGTCTTGCTCTGTAGGAAAGGCACCGATACCAACTCTAGTTGTGTACGCTTTCACAACCCCATACACTTCTCCAACATTCTGAGGGGGCATACCCAATCCGGTACAAACTCCTCCGACGGTACAGTTTGAGGAGGTCACAAAAGGATAAGTTCCTAAAAGCAGAAACAACCATTAAATATGCACACACAGATACAAATTCTCTTAAGACATAATTACTATGAAGATTCTGCACTGGTTTATACTCTAGGTCTCGGACAGACGTGAATCTAACTGTAACCACCCTCCCAAAACCTCACTGTTTTGGTCCTGATTCCTTCTGTCTGTAATGAGATAAAAGACAGGTGAGGGCTATACTGGAGTGGCTCCGAGACGCATGTGCTTACTCAGCTCTGGAAGGTAGATACGTACTCACCTAATGGTCTGCTAAATAATGTAATGCCAGAATCCTGGTGTTAATCTACCATGTAGACTTACAATGGATATACCTGGACACTCTCCTTTTAGTTTAAAACAAATTTATTTTACTCCCTTTATTGAAGAGGATACAGTAGCAACCTGCAGTGACAACAGTATGCTAAAAACTGTACGTTATTTTAGCATTTTCTTACCTTTTGATGGCTATTCCAGGAATAATCCCAGAAATGATAAGAGTAAGCAAAGAGTAGAATGCCCCCAAGCCAAGATCCTCTTCATACTTAAAATTATTCACTACACTAATTAAACAATCTGGTTTGTTTGTTTTTTCCAGATTGGATAGGCATATATATTAGGGTATCAAAAACACCAATCTAATGCTGGGCCAGTGTGGCTCAATGGTTGAGCATTGACCTATGAACCAGGAGGTCATGCCCTGGGTTTCAACAAGCTCAACCTGGTGTGCAGGTGTGAGTTCTGGAATTGAACAATGAACCAAATAATAAATTCAGTTTACAAAATTTCAAACCTACTGACCCAAATATTAATTTGACTTTATTAATTTAATAAACAACAAAAAATAAAATAATCTATGTATTGTTTTCCACAATAATCCTTAAAAAAAAAACGATTAGCATAAGATGACAAACTTCCACCACTCCTGAATATGTATACAAGCTAACAGCCTTGTTTAAAACCCCTTAATGCTAACATGAATTATTTATATCTGAAGCACTTTAGGGCTCAGTCTTGCTCCCCCTAAGTCATATCTCACTTACCAAAATCGATATCTAGAAGTGCTGCATTTGCACCTTCTACCAAGATTTTCTTTGGTGGGCCATGCAGGGCCTCATATAGGAAATACACGCCGTCTTTCACCATGGGCTTAATTCTTTCCATGTAGCCCTATATACAAAGACAAAAACCAAGTTCAATGTTTATAACAAATTTACAATATAACCAATTCGAGTAAAAATTCCTTGACTTGGCGGAAACCGGTTTGGCTCAGTAGAGAGAGAGCGTCGGCCTGCGGACTGAAAGGTCCCAGGTTCAATTCTGGTCAAGGGCATGTATCCTGGTTGAGGGCACATCTCCTGTAGGGGGCGTGCAGGAGGTGGCTGATCGATGTTTCTAACTATCCCTTTCCCTTCCTCTCTGTAAAAAAAATCAATAAAATATATATATTTTAAATTCCTTGACTTGACAACAGTGGAAACTGACAAATGCAGGTGGGGCAGGTGATGTGCCCACCCTCCCGCAGCACTGGGGTTACCTCTGGTCTCTCGTGCTGATCCCCAGGATCAGGAGAGAGACACCAGCTCAACAGCAGCAGAGACACAATGGCATTCAAAGGCCAACCTCACTGCAAATAAGATGACAGCCTCCAAGCAGCCAAGTACTCACTTCATAAACCAGCTTTCAAGAAAATGAAAACGACTGCATGTATTACATTATGATTTTATATCTTGTGAAGTATTTAATAATTGATAAGCCATGTAACCATGAGTTTTAAAACTTGCATCTCAAAATGTGGTGAGGGCCACCAGTGACAATGCCAATCATGCAAACATCAATAATTGATGGCTAATGTTCTTCTCCCATTAGATTCCATTACAGTAAAATACCTCAGTGGTATTACTAGCAGACAATATCTAGTACTATTTTATACGTGAGCATTATAAAATTTTCTCAAAACATATTTACGTTAATAATACTGCTTAATTTTATAATTCAATTAAAAATGTGGTGTAAACAAAGAGTTGCCCCACTGCCTATGGCATAAAGTATAACTGCAATAAAACCTAGTTTCAACGAGGTTTAAATATTTCGCCAGACTAGTATGGAAATTCAACTTCCATTCATGAGTTCCCCAACGTGTGCTCTACCCACTGATGAAACCATGGTCCCTTTTGGCTCTAGTCTCCAATCGCATGCTCACTCCTGTTTTAGGCTTTTTTTAATGCCTAAAATGACCAATCCATCATCACATCCCTTGTTCCTTAAAGACCTGATTCAACATAGACTACCTATTAAGACCCTTCTTACCCAATTCTGTTCATTATTATTCATCTACTTTTCATTCACATGGAACGTGTATAAAATAGAATTGAAAAGCCATATCCATACTTTAGTACATAAATATTTCCAAGTTGCTAATAATACATAAGCATCATATCAGTCACCGGCACTTAATGTGTTAAAACAATTGATGCATGGCAGAATGAAAAGAAAATGGCGATCTAGTCTGAGCAACCATCAACTCACTGAAATCCAATTAGGTTGTTCCTCGGAGGTTTTTATTTTTTAGGACTTTAGTAAGGGGAGAGACCTAAGGTCTGCAACCATTTTAGCATGGCACATGAAGTTGGCAGGCTTCTATTCAGTTCTGGAATGGGTATTTATACTTATTTATAGGAGAGAAGGAATAATAGTCAGATACACAGCAAGCAGTTTGAAATTCACCAAAAATTGTGGAGGAATGGAGGGTGGAGCAGATAGGAAACTTGACCACTAACTAATTCAGGCACCACAACAACTAATAGCTGCCAACTGGGCCTAATCTTTGGCCAATTACCTTATTTGTCTCTGAAGAGATTGTTGCTGTCTGTCATCACTTCTAAAGGAGCAGGTTAGCTTCCAGAGTGCCACCCTTGTCCCTTTGTTCATTAGCCTCAACACTGTTATGAGTGCTTTTATATAATATAAATTGTCTCTATTCAGCGCAAAATTATTCAGTAGTTTTTCATTATCTACAGAATAAAAGCTTATCTCCCGTGTAAGTCCTTGGCCAAAGCCACATAAGACCAATATCAGACCTATGATTTGGGCCCTAGCTGGTTTGGCTCAGTGGATAGAGCATTGGCCTGTGGACTAAAGGGCCCCAGGTTCAATTCCAGCCAAGGGCAAATGCTGGGATTGCAGGTTCGATGCCCCCCCCCAGCAGGGGGCATGCAGGAGGCAGCCAATCAATGATTCTCATCATTGATGTTTCTCTCTCTATCCTTCTCCCTTTCTCTCTGAAATCAATAAAAATATATTTAAAAAAAAAAAAAGACCTACAATTTGGTTCCTACTTATCTAACTTTATTTTCAGGTAGTTTACTGTTATTCCCTGCTTCCTACTCAATATTTTGTTTCATGTCATATGAAGAAGTTACTCAAACACACCACTACTTTTAGGCCTGCACGCTTCTAGATGTAAAAAGGGCAAACATTTTGCTTTCCCAGTTCTTATCTATAATACTTCACAGATATCTGTGTGGCACTTATTATACTATAAACTATTTTATGTGTAACTTGTAAGTCTCCGTGTATTCTTCACCCTTATATTCCAGTTCCTAACACAAAGCCCGAATGAATGAAAGCTTTCGATGCCAGTTTGGCAAACAGGTTTTTAAAAGAACATTAAAAAGATCAGAAAGCATTACCTTCAGTTTTTGTAATTCCCCTTCGATGTCTATTTCCAAAGTGGGGTATATAGATTTGTACTGGTTTGCTAGAACTTTGAACCTGAGAAATACAATAAAATCAAGACATTAGCTCTCTTTCACATATTCTGAGTAATATTTTATTCAAATGGTTTCTGTCGATGAGTGATCTAACAAATTAACCCCCAAAATGAAGTTACGTTCTGAAAAATAAAATCTAATAAAGGAGATTAGTCATATGAATAATCAAAATATTTTTTACTCAAGGTTAGATATATGTAGGGGGAAAATAGCTGAAATCTGTAACTATAAGACTTATGTTTGAATTAATTATATTATACTGTGTTTAAAACAAAAGCAATGGCCCAGCCAGTGTGGCTGAGCAGTTAAGCATTGACCTACGAATCAGGAGGTCAAGGTTCGATTCTTGGTCTGGGCACATGCCCAGGTTGTGGGCTCGATCCTCAGCGGAGGGCATGCAGGAGGCAGCCAATTCATGTTTCTCATCACTGATGTTTCTACCTTTCTCCCTCTCTGAAATCAATAAAAATATATTTTAAAAAGTAAATAAATAAAACAAAAAGGATGGTCTACATGGCGCTTTTAAAAGAGATGGAGGCAGCCATTATCAATCAGCCTCTAATATCCCCGGTGGAGGTGCACTGACAGTGTAGACAAATCCATGATGCCTTTGATGTCACCTATCACTAAATGCAATGAGCTAACCCCCCATCACGGGATCACCATCTGGCTCTCCTCAAACATAATTTTGGGTTTGTCTTCTTGGGAGTGCTGCTATGATAGCATCGTATTACTTTTCATAAAGTTAATCTGAAATTAAGGACCAATTAAAATGCAATAAAAATAACTAACACTCTAAATAAAACAAACACGCCAACCACTATTCAAGTAGAATACTGACTTTACTAGTCTGCGATCTCGAGTTTTAAAAATTCTCACATTCCATTTGTGAAACACAGTCAGTTACCTCTCAGAGAAGCCATCGAAATCGGAAACAAGGTCGCACATCCGGAGTCCGCTCCGAGCAGCTTTGGAAGAATAAACTGGGCCAATGCCCTTTTTTGTGGTGCCCAGACTTCAAAATAAACCAAAACAAGCTTTACGTTAGACAAGATGCAATTCTTATGGCCGGACAGACTGTTTTCTGCTTATGCTGTTTCCTGTACGTTTCTTTTCACAACCCTAGTGATTTTCTCTGACATCTAAACTATTTTTCTCCGCCTACATTTATATTATAGAAAAGCTTAAAGAGAACCTGCACGTTTGGCCTAGAATTTAAGCATGAGGGTGTGAATGTGCTTCAACTACACCAAAAACAAAAAAACAAAGACAAAAAACCCATACTTCTTTCCAGCTTGTTCTTGTCTCTGCTGTTCCTGGATGCCATCAGCTGCTTGATGAAAATCAAACACTGCAGGGGAACAAAACCAGAGCAGTTTTGTTGAAACACAGATGACACGGAAAGCAAGTCATATTGTATTTTAAATGACCGAAGCTCTAAATCCCGTCAGCCGAACTTGATTATGAGAAATGAGGCACATCTTAAGAAGCAATAATAACGGGGGAGTAAAGGTTCCAACGCCAATGGGGATGTTAATATAATCATATGTCTGATCGGCCATTCCTATTGATTGCAATCTATACGATTTAAACAATGAAGAGGGTTATTTTGGGACACCCCACCCAGTAATTCTATGAAGCTGTTTACTAAGGTCTCTTCTTTTCTTCCAGTTCTGGACCCCAGAAACCTAGGGATTATTTCGCATCTCCCTCTCCCTCACTAGTCCCAATCCTCCCTCATCTTTCACCAAAACTGTGGCCTCCTCATGAGTGTGCCTATTTCCTCTGGGACACCTCTAATTCCTAATTTTTATGTAGCCAAAGCCAGCTTTCCAAGACACAAATATGGTGTCACCATTCCTTTGCCTTAACAATTCAATGGCTTTCTATTGCTAAAAAAAATGATGTATCTGACAAAGGTTTATCATTTAAAATATATAGAGAATAAAAAATTTTTTAAAGCAAATAAAAGAAAAATACATAAAGAACGCCTACAACTCAACAACAGAAAAATAAACAATCTGGTTAAAAACTGGGCAGAAGACCTGAAGAGACATTTCTCTAAAGAAGACACAAGTGGCCGAGACCGGTTTGGCTCAGTGGATAGAGGGTCGGTCTACAGACTGAAAGGTCCCGGGTTCGATTCCGGTCGAGGGAATGTACCTTGCTTGCGGGCACATCTCCAGTAGGGGGCGTGCAGGAGGCGGCTGATCGATGTCTCCCTCTCATCAATGTTTCTGACTTTCTATCCCTCTCCCTTCCTCTCTGTGAAAAATCAATAAAATATATTTTTTAAAAAAGAAGACACAAGTGGCCAATAGACATATGAAAAGATGGTTAGCATCACTAATCATCAGGAAAATGCAAGTCAAAGCCACATGAGCTATCACCTCACACCTGTCAGAATGACTATCACCAAAAAGACAACAAATACCAAGTGCTGGTGAGGATGTGCAGATAAGGGACCTGCCCAGCTGGAGGGAATGTAAATTGGCGCAGCCACTATGGAAAACAGTACAAAGACTCCTCAAAAAATTAAACACAGAACTACCATATGACCCAGCCATTCTACCTCTGGGCATTTATGTGGAAAAATCAAAAATACTAATTCAAAATGATATATGCACCCTTAAGTTCATTGCAGTATTATTTACAACAGCAAAGATATAGAAGCAACCTAGGTGCCTACCAACAGATGAATAAAGAGGATGTGGTATATGAATGCAATGGAATATGACTCAGCCATAAAAATGAATAACAACTGCAACAACATGACTGGACCTTGATTATTCTAAGTGAAAAAGTCAGGCAGAGAAAGACAAATATCATGACTGCATTTATATGTGGAATCTGAAGGTCAAAACAAGCAAGCAAGCCAAACAAAACAGAAAGAGACTCATATACACAGAGACCAAACTGATCCCTGGCAGAGGGGACAGGGGAAAAGGTAACGGAGATCAGGAGGTACCAATTTCCAGTTATAAAAGTAAGTCACAGGGATGTGATGTACTGCTTAGCGAATATAGTCACAATATTGTCATAACTGTGCGGCGACAGAGGGTTACTGGATTTGTCATGGTGATCACTTCATAAGTTATAAAGATGTTGAATCACTATGTGTACATCTGAAACAATAATATCGTATGCCAACTATACTTTCATAAAAAATTTATAAAACAAAACAAAAAATAAAGTGTGCAATTTTTTATTTATTATTTTAATACACTTTTATTGGTTTCAGAGAGGAAGGAAGAGGGAGAGACAGAAATATCAATGATGAGAGAGAATCATTGAGTGGCTGCCTCAAGCACAAAACCCAGACCTGTGCCCTGACTGGGAATCAAGCCATAACCTCCTGGTTCATAAGTCGACGTTCAACCACTGAGCCACAGCAGACAGGCTAAAGTAACACATTTTAGAGCATACAGATAGAGGGCGGGCAAAAGAAGGTTTACAGTTGTAAGTACACAAAACACGTAGTTTATTCTTGTATTATTATCTACTATTGTATTATTTTCCATACGGACAAACGTAAACCTACTTTTGCCCCACCCTGTATTATTACATATATTATTACTAACATCTAAATTTAAGTCTGAACTTTCCTCCTCTACCAGGAAACCTTCCCTTTAAGGCTGTAAATTTATAAAAAAGAAAAAAATCATTACTAAAGAAATATAATAAAAATATAAAATTAATTCGCATTTAAACCACATTACTTTCCAATTATTCTGGTCCTTTGGTCCCTTTGCATTACTGTCGTCTTTGCTTTTTATAGTCTAAAGTACTTAAGTAACTTGCTTAGCCAGGTGCTATACACCCCAGGATACAAACTGTCCTGTGACACACCCAGAACATTTGTCACGAGGAAGGAAGGAAGGCGGAGAATCCAGGCAGGGATACAAGTCACTCCTAACATGGGTAAACATACAAACATTCATGCTTGTATGTCTACCCATGGCCAAACTATCTGGTTACATATGTTAAGGCACACACTAGGAATCATCCTATGGTGCAATCTAAACAGTGGTGCTCAGGTTAAGACACTGAATTCCACAGGCAGCTGCCAGAGGAGCATGAGAAAGTTCTGAAGATAAGCAGTGGCTTCCATCTTGCAAGACAGAACATCACTTTCTCCACAGGACAGAGGCAATGAACACAAAACGCTCCTCGTAAAACCCATGAAGCGGGAAGAAGTTAACGATGATGTAATAAAATATTCATGGTACCAGAATACATACAAGGTAATAATTAGTGAGTGTAAGCAGATAAAAATAGCACAAAGTAATGAACAAAAATACATTTTTCATTACCTAAAAGACCATCAGAATAAAAAAATATTAATAACACTACATTGCTTTTTATATTAAAGCATTACAGTGATGACATATGAAAGTATAAAACAAAATTACTAAGATAAGCTAATAACCAAAAGAATATGTATTATATAGGTGACAGCTGAGAGTAGGATTTTTTTAAAACCAGAAGCTTACAACAGCCAACAAAAATGACAGATTTACAGCTTCACTGCTTCCGTCCAAAGGGTTTTAATTTGCTTTCCTGGCTGATTCTTTAAGAGCGTTGATGGGGCTGCCTCTGAAATGAAGGTCAGTGTTCAAACTGGAGCAGCCAGTGCCTCAGGAGAGCTACATATTTAGGCAGAACTTAAGAGTTCAATCACTCATGTAAGTTTCCTACATGGCTTACAGTTCTTTCTCTTTCCTGGGTATCATCTCTCAATTGTGTCACCGGTAATAAACAATTCTATCCCTCCAGCAATAGGAGGGTAGAAAAACAAACCTCAAATTTATCGATGGTGGCTGAATTCATTTTAGAATCCAGTTTGCTCTCAGTAATGGAAGAGAAGGCTAGTCTGAATAAAGCTGAGTCATTTAAAAAGCAGCATTATTACATTTGAGACACAAATGGGCACTCGATTTGCCAGATGGTAGACATACTTTGACATGAGTATTAATGTGTGGAAATAAGTGCTCTCAATATTCTGATATGCCCTATTTTTGTAGAGTTAGACAGGCTTGTGAAATATTGCTTATATTATTCATTTGACTAGCTAATTCTTTCTTCAGAAATCGGTAAATTTTAGCCTAACCCTTATAAAAAAAAAGAAGAAAAAATTAATAAGACCTTATGTATTTGGAACCCAATTATTGCAATCTACTCAATTAAAGACAAAGTTGGTTACAGGATGCTTTTGTGTGATAAGTTTCTGGGAAAAGGATAGTTAAAAATAAATGCATTACGCTTACGTCCCCCTTACCAATATGAGCTCTGTCAGAGATGATAAGTCTTTTTTCCCAGCCTTCCAGACCTAGGAGAAAGGGGGGAAATACATTTAACTCAGCATTTTGTATAATAATTCTCTCATCTTAATTTCTTTAGAAACAGTGTTTAAAAGTGTTTTTCACTGAAGTAATCGCTTTCATAGCTTTTCTCCTGCATAGGAAACATGTTTAACGAGAATTTTCTCACCTGTCATTCATTACATATACAAACTCATTCACACATTCTTTCTAAATGTTTTGCTCATAAAAGCTCCAAACACAGCCAGCTCTATCCACATAAAACACTTCTAGGAACCCAAACAGCAAATGGTAAAAAAAAAAATGACATATTTGTAGGAGCTGCGGGAAGAGGAGTTAGTTGTAGAGCAGAGGGAGAATTTCAAGTAAAGGAAGTTGCTAGTCTTGGGAATGGCACTCTTTCCCAAGGCAATTATAAAAAATGTGATTAAACAAAATAATAAAATGCTCTCACTAATCCCTTCGAAGTATTACCAATTACTCTACTTAGTACTTGGAGCTGTAAATACACCTCCCCATCCAACTGTGAATGCCTGCGAGCAGGGGCCATGAGGTTCGTAACATGGGCCAGTCACCCAATAAATGTTCAAAAAAATTGTTGAGTAAGTAGGTACATGAAGGTAAATAAATACTTTTTTAAACATTTTTATTTCAGAGAGGAAGGGAGAGGGAGAGAGAGATAGAAACAGTAAGGATAAAATAGAACTATTGATCGATTGCCTCCTGCACGCCCCCCACTGGAGAAGGAGCCTACAATGCACGCATGTGCCCTGACCAGGAATCAAACCGTGGCCTTCTGGTTCATAGTGACTCTCATCCACTGAGCCACATTGGCTGGGCAATAAATATATTTTTTAAAGACAGTACACCTCTGTAAACTATATACGTTTTCAGGATAAGCCACCATACTCCCAACATTTTCAAAACTCATGTTAGATATTCAAAACTGCTCATTTGATAATATTTTAAAATTATTCCTTCTAGATTAGAAAGAAGGACTTCTTGATAATGTGATTTAAGCCATAATAGGAAAGCTTCCCCTCTACAGCTGGTTTTGACATGAAAATATGCACTCTGAAGTTAGCTTAAGGAGTATTACAAAACATATATTACAAAGAAACTCAGTACAGTGGCTTCAGCTGGATTAGACGGCCCGCAGGAAAAAGAAAGTAGGGCGAAGCTTTCAGAGGAGCGCAGCACGGGAATCTCAGGCTGACCAATTAGAGAGCTGGCCCCAATACAAAGGCTAAAACCGCAGGGAGGGCAGCGAGACAGGCGTCTGTGAAGCCAGACCGAGCTGTCCGCAACACCGGAGGGCGGATTGCTATTTTTAAGCCCGAACAATGAACTTGAACGATGTAGTAGAACTGGGTGTTTTAAATTGGAGCTAAGCGAAAGAGAACCTCACTAATGATTTCCCTCCATTGTATATTATTTGAATTGCCAGATTCCTCAAACCCTAGCAAGGTAGCCAAGCTGACTTCCAGAATTCCAAAAGGGATAAGAAAGGCAGGAAATCAAGACTATTGCTAAGGAGATGGATGGATCCATAGCACAGATCTGTTTGTAGGTTGAGGGCACATCCCCAGTAGGGGGCGTGGATCCCTCCTTTGGAAGGAGGGACCTCACCGCCATCCTTTATCCCCGGGTTGTGGCAACCACGAGCTCGGAGTCAGGAAACAAGACTGGCAGTGTGCGCAGTGCGCTCCGGTGGCCTCCTCACTGCCCGAAACTCATTTCTGGTTTGGGCAGAAGGCCGTGCTGACCTGAGTGTACACGGCAAGATGAACTCATAAATTTCCCAGAGTCCTGTCAACAAGACAGTAAATAGTTTTAGCTCCCTGAAGATAAAGTTTAATTTGTAAAACAACCAAGCCTTACACAATGACCTTATTATGTTTGTCTTTGGACTAAATGTGGATTAGAATTGATAAAATTTAACGACTGTCGTTAAACAACTTGTCCTCAATAACCTGCAATTTTAAAGTAGAAGACAAAAATGTTAAGTGCCTGGCTTAGCCGGCATGGCTCAGTGGCTGAGCACTGACCTATGAACTAGGATATCACGGTTCAATTCCTGGTCAGGCCATATGCCCAGGTTGCAGGTTCAAGACCCAGTGTGGGGTGTGCAAGAGGAAGCCAATCAATGATTCTCTCTCATCACTGATGTTTCTTTCTTTTTTTTTTTTTTAATATATTTTATTGATTTTTCACAGAGAGGAAGGGAGAGATAGAAAGTCAGAAACATCGATGAGAGAGACATCGATCAGCCGCCTCCTGCACACCCCACACTGGAGATGTGCCCACAAGCAAGGTACATGCCCCTGACCGGAATCGAACCCGGGACCCTTCAGTCCACAGGCCAACGCTCTATCCACTGAGCCAAACCGGTCTTGGCATCACTGATGTTTCTATCTCTCCTCTCTCCCTCCCCCTTCCTCTCTGAAATCAATAAAAATGTATTTTTAAAATATAAAGAATAAAAATAAATAAATGTTAAGTGCCTGGCATGAGAACTGAAAAAATTTTTACCAAAAGTAATAATAACTGGTTACTAAGCAAAGTAGACTCATTCTTTCATACCTTTTCCTTTTTTAACATTTTTTTCTGCTTCCTCAAATAATCCTGGTAGATGAATTACCACTCCATTTCCTAAAGGAAAACAAACAAATTAATCCCAACCTTAAACATCTATACTTTATTAATACAGACATGCATAATGATATTAAAATAGAGACATCTACAATTACCCTTTATCTAGAAGATAGGAGATTGAGGGACTTGACAGGACATTCTGATTTATCCAAGTGTTATCACAGAAAGGATTCCAAGTTTTAGACAATTGTATAATGAAAGTACACAAAAGAACATAAATCCAGAATAAAAAACACTAAAATTACACTCAATATAATTTACAATTTCTGTGAAACAAAGTGAAACTGTTATTTTGAAAGAAACTAGTTATGTAGCTTTAGGCAAATTAAACCAGGTCACAGTAGACGCTAGATCAATGTCCTTCAAATTGGGAATCACACTATTACTGTTAATAACATCAATTTAGTGGTTTGTAATTAGCATTTAAAAAAATAAAAAACTGTAACATGTCAGATTGCACTATATGTTCTAAGGGCTCAGAATCAATTTATAAAACATAGACTTGTTTGCCTTATTGTATCATGTTTGAAAATATGAGCAGATGACCTAAAAGTTCTTTATAGAATTAAGATTACCAATGAATACAGTTAAGTGCAAAACAATCACTCCAAAAAGTATTAGTCTAAAAGATCTAAAAGGAATTGTAAAATAGCCAAAATTAGGTATATTCTAGAAGATACCAAGGTCAAGATTAATCATTAGATTAGTGAAGGATGAAATCAGTTTGATAATGAAAAATGAACACTATTATAAATTAGGGGGGGGAGAGATTCTCAAGGGATTCACTCTATACTTACCAATGAATGCAGTAACGTTTGGATTAATTATTCCACTGGGTAAAAGATGAAAATCATACTCCACGGAATCTACAACAACTGTGTGGCCGGCATTATTTCCTCCCTGCAACACATGATGGGAAATTGAAGCTGACAATAAATACGACAAGTAATATATCTCCTTCCAAAGGAAATTAATGATTTCCTGCTAAAATGTCACTATCACTTAAGGAAACGCAAGCATTTGTTACAAATACTAATTCTTTGGAGGCTTTATAATAGTTTTGCTATCCTCTCTCCATTCCTCACTTCTGAAAACTGGAGAATTCAGGTTTCTGGAAGATGTCTTATTAAGGATAAGTACAGAGTCTTAAGCTCACTTAAACTGGGCTTGAGAATGAAAATGTGGTTACATTTACCCACTTACCCTAGTAAGGAGCTAGGGGAGAAAGTACCAGGCTGGTCCGATAAGTCTATGTGGTCACAGAGCTATGGGGGCAGAGGGTGTAGGCACAGGCTGTGCAGAAAAGGTGCTCAGAGGAGCTGAGTGTGAGCTCTCACAGGAGCTCCTGACATGGTATCTGCACAGGAGCTGAGTGTGAACAATCACAGGAACTCCTGACATGGTATCTGCACAGGAGCTGAGTGTGAACTCTCACAGGAGCTCCTGACATGGTATCTGCACAGGAGCTGAGTGTGAGCTCTCACAGGAACTCCTGACACGGTATCTGCACAGGAGCTGAGTGTGAGCTGCTCACAGGAACTCCTGACACGGTATCTGCACAGGTGCTGAGTGTGAACTCTCACAGGAGCTCCTGACATGGTATCTGCACAGGTGCTGAGTGTGAACTCTCACAGGA